>JAFBJS010006312.1:0-15300 GCA_016785265.1 Paraplagusia blochii
TGCAAATTCAAATACATTTATAGACACATTTATGTCTAATTTTCTCTGCTAATTAAAATTTTTTTTATCATCTTATAAAACATTGGATGTATCAAATTAGCTGAGCCCTCCTGGTCAAGGAATGAGTCAGTGTCTCTGTTCAGGGAAGAACCTCCATTCCTGGTGTTGTCACCAAAGACTTATCAAGACATTTCACACAAGGATAAATAATATATATATATGTTCTCTTAATTATAAAGTAAAGCCAAGTGTAAACATTTTTCCCTTCACCCAAGAAACACAATAACACACACACACACACACAGAAGTATAACCACAACACAGACCAATTCCAACTCTATTCCATGTGCCTTGCTGAGGTGTCCAAGAGTAAACCAAGAGCAAACATTTTCCCTTATAAATATATATCATTTTCCCTTAGATATATATAAATATATGCATGGAAAGAAAATTTTCACACGAGGATAAATAAAAATATATATATATATTCTCTTAAATATAAAGTAAAGCCAAGAATAAACATTTTTCCCTTCCCCCAAGAAACACAATAACACACACACACACACACACAGAAGTATAACCACAACACAGACCAATTCCAAGTCTATTCCATTTGCCTTGCTGAGGTGACCTTTCTTTTTGCCTTGTAAATGACTCCACCCCTTATTTGCTCCTTACACCTGCCACAATCAACAACATAGTCTGCCAACAGCTACTCCCTGCTAAACCTAATCTCATTCCAAGAAACACAATGAAGCACAGGTTTGGTTAATGGTGATCAGTCAGTTTACATCACAGACCAGGCTTATGCAAACCTTTTCACTCCCCACTACTGGGTCTAAAGTTGGAGTTGGTTTGTGTGAACTTGGATCAATGACAGGTAAATGTCAGACAAAAAGGACAAAATTTAAAAAATGCATTGACCCTTTGCTACGCCATCTATAAAAAAGACAGAAGTATATATACGATGCAAACCAATGATATATTATGGATACTAGTTTTGCAAGGGAGATTGCAAGGGGATTACAAAGCATATCAACAAAAAACCTAACAATAGAATGGCAAAGATTCCATCATCAATGATGCAACTATATTTGATTAGGACATATTTTTTTAGACAACAAGACAAAAACAATAAACTAGTAAATTTATAGGCTGTGTACACTTTTTTTTAAGTTGGCTAAGAAGATTTTATAGGTAAAAAAACATTTCAGAGCACTGGAAATTCAATTTCATTAAGGGGTATTTATCTGCCACAACTTAACGACCAGCCAGTGACAATAGTACTAGACATTTAAGCGGTCCGTGGTGCAAAAAAAGTTGGAGAACACCGGCCTATATTAACATCATCTTTAAATTCCATTAATTGTTAAGACTTCGGTACATGCCGCAAATCACATGGCACATTCCTATAAATATAGAATTGTATTCATTTATAAATCGAATGCATCATACATACATAGTCCTCATTGGTACCAAATATATTCAGCACTGGAGTCTAGTGGACAGTGAGATGGTCTAACTTGCTCTCTAGATCCTGTCCTCCTGACCACACAGATACTGTTCTAAGATCTCATCGATTACACTACACTTAAAATTAACTTGACTAAGATCAAATCCAGGGACACAAGGATAGGTCCAACATTCTGCCGGAGCTCCAGAATGCTACAAGAAAGTGGAATGAAAACAAACATTTGTCATAAGTGTCATCATAAGTAAATATATAATGAGTGAGTCCAGTGATGTCCAACCTTCTTGTCGTGTCTGCAGAACTTGTCTAGACAGCTCGCTCACTCATTATGTTCTCTCAGCCACTGCAGACTCAACCTCAGCTGTTCACACTCTTTGGCCAGATTTGTCTTTTCTTCCCTTATTTTTTCCAGCTGTTTTGATGCACACGGAACACAAAAGACAAAATTAAATTGGATGAACAACTGTCAATTATATACAGAATAATTAATAAGGGGCTAAATGTGCAAAGTGGATGGAGACTCCGTAGGAAATTCCTTTGAAAGCATTCTAGATCCTACTCTCACCTAAGGTTATTAACTTTTGGTCATGACCGAAAGAATGCGATCTTGGACTCAAGCGGTGGAAATTAGCTTTCTCCCTAGGGCGGCACGGCTCTGACTAAGGGATAAGGTGAGGAGCTCTGTCACCTGGAAGCTCAGAGTAGAGCCATTGCTCCTTCACATTGAGAGGAGTCAGTTGAGGTGGCTTGGGCATTTACATCGAATGCCCCCTGGACGTCTCCCATAGGAGGTGTTTGGCTCATGACCAACTGGGAGGAGACCCAGAGGACGAACCAGGACACACTGGAGTGACTATGTTGCCCGTCTGGCCTGGGAACGCCTCGGAATCCTCACAGATGAGCAGGAGGAAGTGTCTAGGGAGAGGGAAGTCTGGGTATCGCTCCTTGACCCAGCGACTCGGCTACGGAGAAGCGGATGAAGATTCTAGATCACGGGTTGCAAAATTCTGGCCTGTGGGCTATTTGTGCCCCGTGGATAAATATTTTGCGGCCCCCACCTTGATGTGAAAGTTATATTTATAATAGTATTTTATAGCTTAGATCTCCACATTTTATGGTAAATCCTGAAAACCCTGATCCACAGTCTCCTTCAGGTTCAGTGATGTTTTACACTGAATCTATGGGAAACAGATTTTTATTTGGGATTTTCTTTTGAAAGCTGATGCCTTCGGTGTAATGATAGTGTAGGTGGTGGAACTCAACTTATTTGAGTCTGAGACTCCTGATCTAGATGTTTTTGAAAGTTTTCCACTTACTGTAAGACAAGAGTTTTTCTATACAATTTTTTTAAACTTTTCTCTGTCCCACCTCAATTCACACAAACTCAAGAGAACACAGAACTTCATTTTGACAAATCCAGTACTTCTTTCTCCAGGGTTTGCACTCGTGCTGTAAGTTGTTCCACTTTTTCTTTTAAGGCGTCTCTCTCCTGAGCCGTCGTTTGAATGGGCTCCAGTAGCTCCTCCTGCTGTTTCCTTCCTGAATCGCACAGGGAGAGAGATTCGTTTTGAATTTGCTGTACATTTGCAGAGGAAGATTCAGTCTGGAAAGCGCTGGCACCATCTTTGATATTTTTCTAAATTCTCTTGGAGCAGTTGTAACCCGATTCTGCACTGTTTGAATTATGTTTGAGCATAAACTGTGGGTTATTGGACTCCGGAAAAAAATGCATGTAAGAAATGCATGTAATAATTGGAGAACCACTGGAGGGAGTCCCAGCTAAATTGATAAAAAATCTTACATATACATAACAATGTTTGTTGTTTTCTGTTTACCTATTTGTGTTACATTAAGAGCAATATTTGGAATGGACACGCCCCCCAGCAGTGGATCACGATTTAATGTACTACATGGTGTAGTGGGAGCTAAAGATGTCTTTGAAAAAAAAAAACATTATATAGTAGTCTTTTTATATATCTAAATTCCACAATTTATATGTCTTTCGAACACATGGTTTACCCATGGACCCCGCTGCCGCTTTAATTTCTTGTGTTGTCGTTCAATTTGTGGTGTTTCGGAAATTCTCAAAATCTTTGCTTAGTATACTAGACCAGTCACCTTCATTCAATTGGCGGCCTTGTATGGGATTAGCTGTACTGTTAGTTGACACATCAGTGTCACTCTCGTCCTCCACAACTGATGCCGACCCTTCATCTTGATTGAATGTGTCGAGTCGTGGCCTCTTAGGGGTTTCATGTGGGGTGTTGGGCTGAGTTCTTTTTCTCCTGCAGCGTCAATAAACAACAGATACATTTTTACAAAGATAAATTCCAAACAAGAAAGATGATGAGCAGTGGAAATGTTAAGATTCTGATTCCATACCTCCGCGAAGGGACTTCTGCCAGGGAAGAAATGCCTGTAATAATTGGAGAACCACTGGAGGGAGTGCCAGCTAAATAGATGGGGAAAAGATCCAACTTAAACAATTCAAAATTCTTACATATACATGACAATGTTTGTTGTTTTCTGTTTACCTATTTGTGTTACATTAAGAGCAATTTTTGGAGTGGACACAGCGCCCCCCAGCAGTGGATCACGATTTAATGTACTACATGGTGTAGTGGGGGCTAAAGAGGTCTATAAAAAAAAAAAAACATTATAGAGTAGACTTTTTATATATCTAAATTCCACAATTTATATGTCTTTCGAACACATGGTTTACCCCTCGAGGCCGCTGTCGCCTCAATTTCTTGTGTTGTTGTTCATGAGCAGCAGTTCGTCTATTGACCTTCGCACTTTGCTCCTTCTCCTGAAAACATCAGCTAATGTCAATGAAGATTTTTATTAGGCATAAGTAGGCATTAAAGACAACACAGACAGGAAGGGTTGAAGAAAAAGCTGGAGAAGCCATGTTTGGATGGTTTGGACATGTTCAGAGGAGGGACAGTGGATACATAGAAGAATGATCGTAAAGATGAAGCAACCAGGTAGGAGACAAAGAGGAGATTGATGGAGGTAGTTGGAGGTAGAGTTGAGGATACAGAGGACAGGGGGAGATGGAAAATGTTGACTCGCTGTGGCAGCCCCTGAAAAAGGGACTGCCACAGGAGAAGAAGAAGGCATTGAAACATTTCACAAAACACAATGGAATGAAAGAAAACAACAACACAATAATAGGAAACACAACTAAGTTTCAGAAAACAATATTTCAAATTCTGAAAAGGTACAACACTTCTTAATTCTGATTGGAAAACCTGTTCCTACTCAGCCATGGGCCTCAATAGTTTTAAACTGCGTTGGAACGAGATAGAATGAGATGGCCATACTAAGAGTTATTCTAAGAATGTAATTGTAAATACTTTTCAGCAATGAAAGTATTGAAATGTCATTCAAAACCCTTAAATCCTCATTGAGCCTATAAGAATATCTTTAGACAGATTATAAGGTGAATTTTACAGAAAAAAGAAAGGTAGAGCCTCCATTTACTTTTATTAATAACCAATAAAAAAGCTGCCTCCTTTTTACCACACAATATCCATTATCATAAATAATCTCCATAAATTAAGATGCTTTTATTCAAAGAGTGAAGGAGGGCAGAGAGAATCAAGATGACCATTTTCACTAAGTCTAAAAAAAATCACATTGACTGGCAGCTAAACAACAAATCACAATCAATTTGATTGTTTTTTTAAGAAGGGGTTTACAGTCAGAAATCAGAAGTGTTGAACTGTCCTTTCCACAATCAAACATGTTGTGTCTTCTGTAATGTTGGTGTGTTTTCTGTAACGTCATCATGTTTTCTTCAACTATAGTTACTAGTAATAGTAAAATAAACTTGAATTATCAATACACACCATCAGTCTTTTTTTCTTTTCTTTTTCTCTGATGCAAAAAAACAAACCCAGTTTATGAATTGAGAAAATAGAGGGTTATTTAGAATTCTTAAGAACCTTGCTGAGCTGTGACTCACTGTTGTTTGTAGGGCTTAGGGTATGAAGGTTCATCATTGTCAGAATCCTCCGGCTCTTCTTCTACATCACAGCTCCTGGAGGAGAACAATAGGTAATACCATACAAAAGAAAAACAAGTATATCCTGGTCATCTCCCCATTTTCATTTCTTCCACTCCTAGCTCATCTTTTTGTGGAGACCACATAAACACTGTCTATAATTCTCCTATGGTCTTTTAAACCTTCACCATCAACTTTGTTGTTGTTATGGTGTCCCTTCATTGCCTTTGTGAATTACTTCTGGATGTTGGAATTTTGGTATTTCTATTTCTACTCTATTCCATGAATAAACCAGCAACTGGGGAGCAGAAGTCAGTGTTTTTTAGTGCCAGTCCCAAGCCCGGGGTAAAACGTTGGCCAAATCAAAGATGCGAAAAAACACCATGATTTCCATAATGGATCTGTCCGGGCCCGTGAGATGGAAATTTTTGACTCGCTGTGGCAACCCCTGAAAAAGGAAAGAGCCGAAAGGAAAAGAAGAAGACTCTATTCCATGAATCTCTCTATTTGCCATGCAAATGTACACTCTTGCTCCTGATAACATTGTCTCTTATTCATGACTCCTCCTCTTATTTTGCTCCCTGCACTCACCACAAGTGACAATGTCATCTACAAACAGCTTCATCCTGCCCAACCACATCTTGCCTTCGATCTATCACCACGACAATCAAAAAGCTCTAGACTCTTCTGATAACTTGGACTTACTTTGAACCCATGTGTCCCTCTGACATCACAGCCAAGTAAATGATGTTTTTATATAAATTAAATAGTGAACTAAAACTTCTTACCTAAACTGAGGATCAGGGTTCATATGACAGAACCAATTGTCTGGTAGCTTGTTTTTATTAATACCATCTGGCAGTTTTCTCCATTTTAAACAAGTATCACACTGCACCCAGTTTTGATCTGGTTTCCTTTGGACAAACACAATAAAAGAATTGATATGTCGTACAGCTTTTATGTGTCTCTGTGGGTAAACGTTCAGAAATGTACAGACTTGTCTTCCCCCAAAGGAGTGACGCCTCTTTGATTCATTTTTATGTAGCGCATTTCCTTCCAGTATTCTTCCAACTTTATCCCCAAAGTGTTGATGGTTTTTCTATGCCAAAAAAATAAAGATTTTATAGATTTGTGCAATATTAAAAAATGTCAATGTCAGATGGAAGAAACAAAAAAAATAAATCCTCTCACCTGTAATTTTCTGTATCATTGAAGCTCTGTTTATTGTGTGTAGGGTCGAGAAAGTCACACTCTATTATCCCAATGACCCTAGCTCCAACTCCATCCGCCTGTTTAAAAGATGTTCCAGAGAGAAAAATGATATATAAACTTTGTTGTTAAATCAATAAATGCAGAACCCTACCTTATTCTGGCAGCCCACACGTTCGTAGGCTTTGATTAGACGTTTTTTATAGTACATCATGAGGCCAAACTGGTCTTTATTTTGTGTGTTGAAACCAAAAGTGATTGGAATGGGTTTGTTTTTCTGTAAGAACATTTAAGAAAATACCATTATAAGATTAGAAAAACAAACATTATGGTAAATATCTAAATAGGTGTTCAGGTAATAATACCAAAAATTTTGGCCTGTAAGAGTCCCTTCTCCTGTTGGCCAGACTCTTGGAGATGAGCTGAGATTTAACTTTTTGGCTGCGGATGATGATTTGCATCCGTGGCTTCAAGTACAAAATGCTACAGTATGCCTGTACAAAATAAAATTTAAATTAATAAAAACAATCTGGGTTAAAGGAACAATGTCTAATTATAAGAAACTTTATAATAAACAAAGCTTGTTCAATGATAAGAATTTCTTATTAATAATTAGCCGGATGTCTACACATTCCTAAATAAATTTTTTACAGCTTAAAAATAAGTAATTCTTAAGCACAAATTGTATTGTATCTTCCTAGGTTTTACAAGTATTGTTTTAGCGGATTATGGATGCATGCCATTACTGATGAAGCATTAACTATCTGTCTTACATTTCCAAAATATACTTTAACCTTAGAATATAAAGACTAAATATTAAAAGCAAAGCACTAATGTTAAAAAAAAGTATCCTACTGTAGGTTTTGATTTAAAAATAGACTTCATATAAAAGTACATCTCTTTACCCGCAGTGAGTAAACACTGTCAGGGACGTATGTCAAAACTGTAGTTGAGGATGAAGACGTGTTGCTTGTCACTTCATAGACATCTGATGGGAGTCTGAAGTCGTAACGGTCCCTAACAAAATCAAACTCCAGCTCTCCAGAGTTCCTTCTGTAAAAACAGATCAAAATATATTTTGATATCTATGTACAGTATATACATACACACTCACAATATACATCAAATGCACTGCTAGTCACTACTGTAGGCTACATTTCACCAATAATTTCAACTTCAACTTATATTTACTTTTTACTTATTGTGCCTAATCATAACAACTGTTATCCCAAGGCTCTCTACAAACAATTATGCATAAAAAACAAGGGAATAGATCCAGAGAGGGGGAAAAAAAGGGAACAACCCTTAGGGCAAACAAGTCCAAACTGTTCCACAAAGGGCCGGTGTGGCTGCAGGTTTTTGTTCCAACCAGGCAGCAGCACACCTGAGTTGACAGGTTAAATCAACTGATCACAGTCATCAGACACCTGATTGGTCAAGCTGAGTGCTCTTGCTTGGTTGGAACAAAAACCAGCAGCCACACCGGCCCTTTGTGGAACAGTTTGGACACCCCTGCCTTGGGGTGATGGACTGTGGAGGGAATCCTCACCCAGGACAGACAGACTGGCAGCAAGAAGAAAATCAAATTCAATTTATCTACACAGGTTATCTACATAAAGGCACTGTAAAGTCCTTGCAGTGTCAATAAAAAGGTGAAGTCCTGGGTGGAGAGCAGAGACTATAGGGTCCTTGGAGAGTTGGGCCATGATTTGGAGGCTAAGTCCTGAGTCCATTGTACGGCCATTGGTTTCTGAGGGGGGAACTCTGGAGACTAAAAACTAGACTCTAGATCAGGGGTGCTCTCACTTTTTCAGCTACTTTTGAAATGACCCAGTCAAAAAGTCTACCCATTATATTTATTGAGAAATATACTGACGATTCTTGCAACTTATGTTGATGTATAACCGCATATGTTGCACAACACAACATAATTATGTACATTTTTTGCCATTAGCTGAGTTCATTCCGTATGAAAGTGATGCGTCTTTTTTCTTCTTACTTGGTCCAGCTCCCCCACTCATATTTATACCCTATCTTACGTTTAAGACGAAAAAACCAAGCGAAAAATTAGGATGTAACTAACGACTAGCTTGTTAGCTTTGAACGCTCAGGGGCGTTGTTTGAACACGCACAGTGTACCGAATAATTAGATGACATCTGACTGGTTGTCCTGTGTATCAATCAAGTGACGGGATGGCTGATAGGCTGACGTCTAATTTTTAGTCAAAACAACTCAACTTTATTTGTATAGCGTCTGTTCATGACAATGTCACATCACCTTGTCATGTGATCTACCAATAGTACCTTGGAGATCGACTGGTAGATCGCGATCAACGTATTGAGCACCCCTGCTCTAGATACTTTATTTCATAATAGTAATGT
Source organism: Paraplagusia blochii (assembly GCA_016785265.1). Taxonomy (NCBI): domain Eukaryota; kingdom Metazoa; phylum Chordata; class Actinopteri; order Pleuronectiformes; family Cynoglossidae; genus Paraplagusia; species Paraplagusia blochii. The sequence goes on from JAFBJS010006312.1 coordinate 9,072, forward strand.
TTAATTTTTTATTATATATTAAGATGTGTACTAATATATCGAGAAAATTATTTTTGCTATTAAATAAAAATTGTAAATGTACAAACCGGCGGAGATTCCAGATGAGTATTCTTGTTCCTGTTTTATTTGAAGACCAGGAGGGACAAATGTGTTTGAGCTCCGTGAGGAGCTCTTCCTGAGTACGGAAAGGAGAATACTTCAAGATGTCATCCAGGCTGGCTTTGTACTCCTCAGGTACAACTAGTACAGGTATGGTTAAGGAAAAAGGCTTGGAATGCAATAAAAATAAACATATAACATGAACAAAGATTTTCATGGTTAGAGTTGCAGAACAAAACATGTCAGTGAATCAAACAAGTAAATCAACATTTAATTTGTTTGTACAGTACGAGATGTGCACATGGAATAGGAGGTAGATCGGATATGTTTGTTTGGCTCCGTCTGTTCAAAGCAGACAATAGGGATAATTATTTGCTCAGCACTGATGCTTTCCAGGTAGGACTGAGACAGCATTCCAACACAGGAGGTGGTCTTTGACTTGGAAATCACAATGGCATCTTTGCCAAGACGCATAGATCCAGACTTGAAACCATTGCCATACTGACCAACTGGTTTCACACCATCAGTAGCCACCTTATCACTGTAACCAAAGCTGGTAGAAAGAATAAAAGAAATAAGATTGTTAGTAGCGAATCAAAACAAGACAATTATCAACAGTTTAATGATAGCATTCACACACACAGTCATTTCTATAAGTTTTTTCACATACATATACAAAGTTATCTTTACCTGAGCATCTTCTGCATCGTTTGAACAGTAAGTCCGTTTCCATTGTCCATGAAACTGAGGCACTTTTGTTTATTTACCTCAGTCTTATCAATCCAAATCTGTTTGGCTTTGACATCTGGATCATAGGCATTGTCTTGGACAAGCGAGACATGTTTGTAGAGACACTTAATACTTTGTTTAGAGTATATATTGTTCACCGACAGCCATTCAAAATCAATAACTCAAGACATCATCGTTGTGCAGCAAAGGTCAGCAGAAGAGATATTTCCAATAAAAATTGAAAGTACAAGCCCCCCCACGGTGCAACTACTAATGCAAAAACTATAACCCAATTGGTGTTACACGTCTCTATGTGGTATACATTTTAATAGGAGGTGGATTTCAATTCAATTTCCCCACTGTGGGACAAATAAAGGATTTCTTAATCTTATTTTCTCAAAGATGGAAGTATATATAAAACCTAACAATTTCTTTCACACACGTGAGGCAATGGTGAGCATAGCACTGTTTGCAAACACGGTTGCCATAATATGCATTTGCCATTACCCTATGACTAAAACCCCTTCAATGTCCTTCCGCCTTAAATTGTAAGTTGTTATACATGAAAACATCTGCCAAAATGTACTAATATTTAATATAATATATGTAATGTAATATCTACTGTTTAATTATAAGAGAAAATAAAAAAAATCTAGTTCATGTTCAAAATTCACTCTAATTGTTCTTCATGAAATAAGTCCAGCCCCTGGAGACTTAAGTTCAACCTGACCTGGGTGACTAATGGAACTAGAAAAACAAGTCCAAAACATTAAGGAAAATATAAAGAATAATAATTAAAAAAAAAAAAGGGTGTGTGACTCCATGTTGAGAATTTGAAGCGCCATGTGTTAAGTATAACAAACCAAATCTTAGACTGACTTTCAGACACTTTGTCTAAAATGCATTTATTTTAAAATCAAAACATAACCATTATTATTAGAATTATTACCAGTACATTTTATATTGTATTTGATAAGGTCACTGTGGTAAGTATTCGATTCCCGGGCTACTTTAGGGCAATTGGTGGCGTAATGGTTAAGGAAGCAGACTTGGGTTCGGGGTACGGGGCGGCAGTACCGCTCATCAGCGGTGTTACCACCATCACTGCGGTAATGGGTTAAATACAGAGACATAATATACCGAAGGATACTCCCTGGAGATCAATATATTATTATTATTATAAAAATAATAATTTATTATAAAAAATAATAAATTAAATCCTGTAGTCAAAAACATCAGTTTGTTTTTCTTTAAAAAAACAAAACCAAAGTGACATTGACTTACCAATAAGTTCAGCGATGGCACTGAATGGAGAGGTGTGGCTGGTTGAGTTGGAATGAAGAAACTTAGGAGAAACCTGCGAATGTGACTTTTTTTTTTTTTATTATTTTGGACATTGGACATTTTTGGGTAATTATTCTTAAATATCTTTGATATTTTAGTAATTCAATAAAGATATATTTCCAGATTCTAGTTGGTTAAAAATTAGCCCGTATTGTGTCCTTCACCATAACTTTAAAGATAAATATTATATTTTCTGAAAGACAAAACAAAAATATCCAAAATAAAACTCGAAACTAATTGTAAACAACGTTAGTTATTATCGTTCTATTGTTGTACATGAAAACGTGACTATGTTTTTTTCTTCTTTTTTTTTTAGAGTGCTTCATTCAGTTACGTTTCCAGAAAATACCAAGTTACCAAATTAAGTAAATTGACAGGACTCACCGTGCTCAAGGGAACTCTGCCCCTTGAAACCTCCATCACTCAGTCTGTACTGAACTCGTACTGGGTGACGCCTCTAAGCTCGGCTCCCTTTTTATTCTTACGGAATTGTGGGTGGTCTTTATGACGCTATATAGCTTTACACAATGTTTTACAAACGTACGGAGGCGTTTGCCGCCACACGTAGCAAAAAGTAAACAACGTATTACGTTGTTTCGAGATAATTTGAAGCCACCACGTAGTGCATTTTGGGTAATGTGGTTTATTAAGATAACACATAACGACACGATCGGTCCACTTATAATAAAAATCTCATCCACTGAGTCAAGTAATTGTAAAATCTCACCTTGCCTCAAGCCAAGCATAAAATACACATTACATGTACAAATACAATTTAACTGAATCCTGTAAACAAGCAATATCCTACCAGGTGAACATCAGTTTAACACTGAATCCATCACGTAATTACGTGATAAAATAACGTAATACTGAGTCAATTTTTTCAGGTGAGCAGTACGCTTCCGTAAAAACCAATAGTCAATCACTAAATACAATATACTAGGGTTAAGTGCCGTAATTAGTATGTACCTCGCAATTAATGAACAAAAAACAGAAATTCCTGATGTCAGAATATATTGTAGTCATAGCGCAAACGTGTTTAAACTCTGCCTTGAAAAAAAAATTACCTAGAGAAATTCGTTTTTACAGTTAATACCATAGTCTTCTTGTATCCGTAAACGGTAAATGAACCGTTAAGGTGTTTTTTTTTAATATTTTCAACATCTGTGACGGTACCAAAATGGCTGCGGTGAGCACTTCATTCGATGATTTCAGAAAACAAATCCAGAATATCGACATGAAGGGTCTATTTAATTTGTAATTTAATAATTGTTTCATGAAAATAAATTTCTGAAGTTGTAATATATTGTATTTGAACTGTATTTGAACATTTAATAGTTTTACCATAAACGTCACTAAATTCTGTCAGTGAAAAAAGGTAACCACTTAATGTCAAAAAGTGATTGATGGCCCCCAGGTAGGTCTCTGCCTTGACAACATGATTTTTTGTGCACAATGACAAGAAAATCCGTAAGGACGTCCCTCGCGTTCCTCAGTTTTGTCTTATTCAGTCTGCGTCTTTGTGCTCGGTGTATATAATTCATTCCGACGACCGTGTTTATTCCATTTGGCAAACAGACGGAAAATATCTATAAAAATGTATTTTTGACTTGAACCTTATTAAATGTGTGATGTGATGCAGCAGAACTTTTCTGTTTCTGTGCGCTTCATTTTTACAGTGAAATCACTTATGTTAAGTGAACCAATTTTTTTCTTCCTTTATCAACGGCGCCCTCCTTGGTCAACAGGGTTCTTCACAAAACATTATTATAGCAATGTAAAACAAATATATGTACAATCAATACCAAATGCCTAACTTGCAGACAAAAACAAGTTATTACTTCGATCATTATGAGCATTAATGAAAGCAGATCAACATACAATGAACATTTGGAAAAGAGTAGTTTACACCAGGTTGAGAAGGAAGTAGAGATTTGTGAGCAACAGTATGGTTTTATGTCATGAAAGATGACCATAAATGTAATATTTATTGCAAGTGTGTTGATGAAGAAGTACAGAAGGGTCAGAAAGGGTTGAAAGGGAGGAATTGTGGTTTTGTATAAGTCAGGAGTGGCAGACAAGTATGTTAAGATTGGTGCAGGACACGCATAAGACTAGTAAAACAGAGTTGAGGTCTGCTGTTCCTCCTTGTCTCCATGGACGTGGATGTTGCAGTTGACATTGCCATCTGTAGTGAGAGCAGCCAGGAACTAAACCTATAGAAGCTGGATCGTGATGGTTTTGGGCATAATCAGAGGAGGGACAGTGGATACATTTGTAGAATGGTCCTAGAGATGGAGCAACCAGGTAGGAGACAAAGAGAAGATTGATGGATGCAGTGACAGAGGACATGGAGGTAGTTGAGAGAACAGGTTAAAATGGAAACTGTTAATTTGATGCGGCAACTGCAGAAAAAGGGACAAGCCGAAAGAGAGACTAGGAGCAAAATACAGTTTATTTGGTAAGGTTTATTGTAAAATAAATATATAGCAGTAATTCCAACAGTAAATACCAAAGACTTCCTCTTTAAAAGAGATGTATATGTCTAACAGAAAATTGCAAATTCAAATACATTTATAGACACATTTATGTTTAATTTTCTCTGCTAATTATAATTTTTTTTATCATCTTATAAAACATTGGATGTATCAAATTAGCTGAGCCCTCCTGGTCAAGGAATGAGTCAGTGTCTCTGTTCAGGGAAGAAACACCATTCCTTGTGTTGTCACCAAAGACTTATCAAGACATTTCACACAAGGACAAATAATATATATATATATATGTTCTCTTAAATATAAAGTAAAGCCAAGTGTAAACATTTTTCCCTTCACCCAAGAAACACAATAACACACACACACAGAAGTATAACCACAACACAGACCAATTCCAACTCTATTCCATTTGCCTTGCTGAGGTGTCCAAGAGCAAACATTTTCCCTTATAAATATATATCATTTTCCCTTAGATATATATAAATATATGTGTGGAAAGAAAATTGCAAATTCAAATACATTTATAGATCTTATAGTACATACATTTATAGATTTATGTCTAATGTTTTCAGATGATTATTTCTTTGTAGTTTTTTACCATCTTATAAAAACCATCTTGTGACCAAAAACTTATCAAGACATTTTCACACGAGGATAAATAAAAAGAATATATATATATATTCTCTTAAATATAAAGTAAAGCCAAGAATAAACATTTTTCCCTTCACCCAAGAAACACAATAACACACACACACACACACACAGAAGTATAACCACAACACAGACCAATTCCAACTCTATTCCATGTGCCTTGCTGAGGTGTCCAAGAGTAAACCAAGAGCAAACATTTTCCCTTATAAATATATATCATACTCCCTTAGAGATATATAAATGTATGTGTGGAAAGAAAATTGCAAATTAAAATACATTTATAGAAACATTTATGTCTAATGTTTTCTGATGATTTTTTTTTGTAGTTTTTAACCATCTTATAAAAACACGGGATGTATAAAATTAGCTGAGCCCTCCTAGTCAAGAATGGGTCAGTCTCTGAGGGAAGTGACCAAAGACTTATCAAGACATTTTCACACGAGGATAAATAAATATATATATAAATATATATATAAATATATATATATTCTCATAAATATAAAGTAAAGCCAAGAGTAAACATTTTTCCCTTCACCCAAGAAACACAATACCACACACACAGACCAATTCCAAGTCTATTCCATTTGCCTTGCTGAGGTGACCTTTCTTTTTGCCTTGTAAATGACTCCACCCCTTATTTGCTCCTTACACCTGCCACAATCAACATAGTCTGACAACAGCTACTCCCTGCTAAACCTAATCTCATTCCAAGAAACACAATGAAGCACAGATTTGGTTAATGGTGATCAGTCAGTTTACATCACAGACCAGGCTTATGCAAAACCTTTTCACTCCCCACTACTGGGTCTAAAGTTGGAGTTGGTTTGTGTGAACTTAGATCAATGACAGGTAAATGTCAGACATAAAGGACAAAATTTTAAAAATGCTTTGACCCTTTGCTACGCCATCTATAG
>JAFBJS010006315.1:511-20335 GCA_016785265.1 Paraplagusia blochii
TCCATCATGGCTGGTCTCACAACTGTCCTGTAAACCTTTCCCTTCACCTTAGCTGACTCTCTTCTATCACAAATCTCTCACTGAATTAGAAATTAGGGTTTCTTCCTTCTGAGGTAATTTAGCAATTGGTACCAGATTTTTTTGAAATGTACAAAAATCAAGTTTCTCTTTAGAAAAGTACAGTTTTGAAGATGTGATGAATCTGCTGCGTTTAAGGACCAGAGAAAAGATAGAAAAAATTTTGGTGATTTTTTGGTTATTGCTGTTTTTTTTTTAATGTTTTTTTTTATAGTGCAAATCAGACTTTTGTGTTAGCAGATGTAACCGACACATGTGCAATGAGTTCCAACCAAATAATTCATGAAACTTTTGCATCTTTCAATATCCTCTGCTAATGTGAAGACACGGAAAAAATCAAGATTTTTTTAAAAACATAAAAACTAAGACACATCCAGACTATGGGCTGCTGTTGCTCACTATCATCACTAGGGAAGGAAAAATTTGTCTTTCTTGGATTTAGATCGTCTTCTCATGTTTCATAACTCTCCTTATCGACAGACAGTGAGTTCCGTCACCTGTTCTGGTACCTCAAAAAGCTCGGGGACGTCTTACCTTTACAGATGAGGTAAAAAGTCCCAGAGGAGCGGGGGCTTAAATCAGCTTAGTGACAAGGGGTTAACTGGAATTTATCTTAGGAATTAGTAGCACTGAGGGATGAAATTGAACCTTGCAAAGGAGCAAATACTTCTCGCAAACAAACTCGGCAAAGATCTTGAAACAAGCCTGGAGTATGGCATTTGTTTTCAGTTTAAAGTTATGGAAATACCGAAGAACTTGAATTTTCCAATAACCGGAAAAAAAAATTTTTGGAGACATCTCCAGATAGTGTGTTTTGCGATGATCTCTTAATTATCAGGAAGATTTTTCATGGACATATCCAGGTCCGCGAAGGGAAGAGAAGTGAGGGAGAAATCGAAAAATCTTTAAAAATACATACGCTGAAAAAAATGTTTTTTCACTAAAGGTCTAAACACGTTAGTTATTGATAATTCAATCCGGAAATTCTCTCTCTCTCTGGGTCTGAAGTGATTTTTTTTGCTTCATCACAGCCTGGAATGTAAGTGTTCTTATAGTTTTGAAAACTATAAAAAAAAAAGGCAAAGCTGTCATTTAAAATGTCATTTTTTTATTTTTTTTTTAGTTTTTTATAAAAAAAAATAGATTCAAATGACAGTGAAACGTCTCAAGGATGTAAGAGATTTCAACGCTGTCTGACGCCCCTGAGAGACTTCGCCAAAAGATCGATGAAATAAATGCAGTCCACGCTGCATACATATTTATAAGCACACATATGTACACATACATTACTGTATGTATGTGTTTGGTTTTTCATTTGTTTCCGAATCCTGTAGGAAGACATAAATTATTGAAGCGGTGGTTCCAAACATGGCATTCAATATTAACCTAATGATACACACATACTGTATGCATCATATATCAAGGTGGTCTTTAATTAAAGATGGTTTCTTGGGCTGCCTCACTAACAAAGGGTTTGATCTTTCCTCTAATAAACTCACACATCCGTTCTTTTTCATGTGCCCCAACTTCATCAACTCTGCTTTTATCAGGCTTGCAGCAGGTGAGGCTTCCCCGCTGCTATAAACCCCCTCAGTTTGCTGCTCCTTGTTCCACAGCGGTGCATTAACCAATCCCGTTTGCCACTGCGCCTGAATTGATTTAATTAAATCCAGGGGCTTCAACACTGTCATGAATTTCAAAGAGCGCAAGGATGCGTGTACGCACATGGCACAAACTTTTGCCAGCTTGGTTCTGCCAGCTAAAACGTTTCATCGCCATTAGTTGATATTCATGCGGCGCACACAGAGGCCCTATAACTACGTTTTATACTCCCTAATATTCCCATGTTCTCCCGCATGCATATTCATCCCGGAATCTAAATCACGGCAACTGTGTTGTCGCTAATGGGCTGTCCGAAGCGTCTCTCCCAGCTTCCTCGATTCCCTTTTCTCTTCCCGGGTCCATAAGCTGACAGGAGACTACCAAATTAATTCGCTTACTGTGTGGGAGGAAAGGTGATCCGTCAATTTTAGAGACATTGTAGGATTAATTCAGCCTTCTGATATTGATGGCTGCCTGCTGGATATTAGATACATTAATGAAATTGTTCCTAAGCACCGGGAGAGCTATAAAATAATAAATGAGTGTGGAAAAAATATGGAGGAGGCCACATATATTATTTTATACAATTCTGATCTTCCCAACGTCAGGGAGAAAGAAACCCACTATGTTTATACAGTACTTCACCCCAGTGGAGTCCAACGCCAGTGGATTTTTCTAGAATATCTGATAATGAACAAACATATTTCATCAGATTGATTATTTTTAAAAAACTCATATTGAAGAATTCCACATCCTCTAAAAGCAGAAACTGTAGTCTTTTGTCTCTTGTACTCCGATGGCCAATTTTTCTGTCCCGGAGATAAAATTATCTGGGTCTAAAAATGTAGAACCAGTCAAGCTTAGCAGCACTTGCGCTGCACTCAGCCTCCGCAAACCAGGTGTCTGTCCACTGCAATGACTGCCAACTTTTTTTCTGCAGGACATTTTATAGGTAGGACTATCACCGAGGTGAATCACTTATTCACAACTTTGACATCACATCGTCACCAAACTTTATTTTTAATATAAGGAGTCCTCGACTCATGAAAATTTTTTAATTGACCAATTAAATGGGATTTAAGTTAGAACTTGGATATCGTACATAAGTTGGTAAAAACAGTGACAACATCACAGTCTAAGACAGTGGTCTCCAACCACTGGGCCGAGGACCGGTTCTGGTCCGTGGGTGAATTGGTGCCGGGCCACAGAGAAATAATGTTTCCTTTTGGCCCCATCTGTCTATTACTTCCACTTGATCCATATCCACATCAACAAAAGAACTGACCAATAGAATGGCTAGGATTCCATCATCAATAATGCAACTATATTTGATTAGGAAATATTTTCTCAGTGAAGACAACAACAATAAACTCAAAATGACACAGAGCCATTAATACAAGTTTTTAACTTTTTATACTGGTCTGGTAGCAGAAAATTATAGGCTGTGTGAATTGTTGTTCCCATGCACAGCTAATTCGGGTAGGATTTTATAGGTAGGAAAATATTTCAGAACACAGGATTTTCTTTTTTATTAAGGGGTATTTATCTGCCACAACTTAATGACCAGTCCGTGGAAATGGTACGAGACATTTTACCGGTCTGTGGTGCAAAAAAAGAATGGGAAACACTGGTCTAAGACATGACGGGATTTGCGCTTAATGATGGGTCCGTAGAACGTGAATAAAGCTCAACCAAATGCATGGCGAACAACATATTCATTCAATCTTCTTGGCATATGCTCCCTTTGCAAAAATTTGTTTAGTCTCTGTACGTAGAAATGATGGAACCAACCTCTAAATACATGTATGGGAAGATAACAACATAACAACAGAACGTCACAGGTTGAGGACCTTGATCACGCATCCATCCCCCCTACACCAATCTTTCGACTGGACTTTCTCATGGAAGAAAGTAAAAAAAACACACACAGATTCCTGGCCTTTGAACAGCTATCTGTCAAAGCAGGGAGGACAGAGAACTTTCAAAATCTGTGGTACAACTTCCCTTCAAGGCACTCATCAAACTACTGTTTGTATCTGTCATTTAAAAAAAAAAGTCTATCTAAGGGAAAGTTACAAATTTTTTGCCCAAAAAAACATTTTTTATTTTTTTTTTTTGCCTCTTCTACATCTTAAAATGCACTGTGATTCCATAACAGATAAGTGTTAGGAAATTACTAATGATATGGGTGATTATTAGACGAGTTTCATGAAAAAAAAAAAAAACCTAAAGTCAACAACAGTTGAACTGATCTACGGAGCAGAAGAGTCACAATGATCTTAGATCTATCTAAGAACAAGTTAAAATTTCTTTGCCCAAAAAATTTTTTTTTTTTTTTTTTTTTTAACCAAAAACATCTAAAAATGCTTTGGGCCAGCGTCATTGCCATTGGTGTGAAACTCCTTCTTCTCCCACTGTGATTCCATAACAGATAAGTGTTAGGAAATTAATAATGATATGGGTGATTATTAGACAAGTTTCATGAAAAAAAAAAAAACCTTCCCTAAAGTCAACAACAGTTGAACTGATCTACGGAGCAGTAGAGTCGCAGTGACCGCCGCAACCTCCGGCACATGTTGGACTTAATAATCCCCACTGTCATCACGCTCGCTCCATCTTCGCCAAATGGAAATTCATCTGCCATTCCCATCACAGCTCTTAACATCACACTTCCTCGTCTGCTTATTAACACTGTTCAATCCTGTATGACCAACAGCACGGCTGCAACCAAGGCCGTTAATCTGTGACATCACACTAAATCAGAGTGAACACGGCCGGGTTCTTTGTCACCATGGATTCTTTGTACTTTCTCTCACAGTGATCAGAGGACTACATACAGCCAAGACCCATGGACTGTACATGAAAGACGGGCACAGTGCATGAAAACAAAGGTATCTCAAGGCGTGGAATTGGTGTAAACCTTTAGCATCTTCAAGGGCAACAACTTTACAACAACTTTTAACGGTGCTGGGAAATGTAAGCAGGCAGGCAAGGGAGCAATGGTGAAGATCAGTGGTGCCCAATAGGTAGATCCAGATCTACCAGTAGATCTCCAAAGGAGTGCTGGCAGATCCTGAGCAATAACATAAAAAAGTAATAGTAATAAAATTTAGAGATGAAATTCTATTTCAAGATCCAGGTATTGAGTCGGGCAGTATAACATGTTATATGTAAACCTAAGGAGTAATATACTGTATCCAGTTTATATTGATAAATATATTTAGAGTTTTCAATCTAGGTAGATCACTTCAGCCTGGTCAGCCTGGAAAAGTAGCTCACAAGTCAAACGTGTGTGGACACCCATAGTGTTATTTTTACTTTCTTTTAGGTCGGAAAAAAAAATCATAAAAATAATAATAAAATGTTAGGATTAGGGAAATACAGCAATATAAAAAAATTGCGATGTACTGAGGGAAGGTGCAGGGGTGCCTTGGTGGTCAAGGAAGCGGTTTTTGCTCCGAAGGGTTAGGGTTACAATCCATTTTTGCAGCCTAAAGCAGTGGTGTCCACACTTTTTTGTCATGTGAGCTACTTTTCAAATGACCTGGCTGAAGTGATTTACCTATGCCATTTTCACACAGGCACTTAATTTGGCATTTGCTGCAACGCGAAACCAGTGTCGTTCCCCGTTTGCATTCACATTACAACCTAACGTGCATTCGCTTCTCAACTAATGCGCATTAACTAATCCACCTCTAATGGGGGGTTCGATAGCGAATTAACTAATACGTGTGTAAAGCAATAAAAGTGTAACGGTTGTCGGTCCCCGTGTGTGTGAACACAACAACACCTGTATTGGTTTAACAAGCTCGTAAAATGCTACGGGATCGGCTCATCTCCTTGTCAACCGCTAGATGTTGCTGCGATATTAGGAACAGGATTACAAAACACTTCCTCATATTTTCTCTCCTCATCTTCTTCTTCTTCGCTCCCTTATTGTGTGTGAATGCAAAGCGGCTATCGAATGCGCAGCGAATACCAAAATAAACTGAATGTGAATGCAAATTGAATCGAATGTGGATTAGTTATTACGGGATCGAATTCTGTATTAACTACTTCGGTATTCGATTCTGAGTTGAATGAGAAAACAGTACTAGATTGAAAACTCTAATTATATTTCCCTCCATAAACCTCATATCTCACTTTCTACAATAACATACTGTCTGACTCAATACCTATATTATTCTCACTTTAGCCCAGTGATTAGCATCTTGAAATATAATTAAATCTCTAGTTTTTACCATTATTGTTTCATGTTCTTGCTCAGGATCTACTGGTAGATTCCCATCTACCCATTGGGCTAAATAGACATGGACAATGTCCTCTGTCCTCACATTTTTCACCTTATTTACGTTGAATTTAAGAAAAAACAAAGTGCTGCATAGCACTGTCCTGACCCACAAAGCTAATAAATATCAAGGCTCATGGTAGGGTGCAGTGTGATTTGGTTGGCGGTTGTGGAGACTAGATGGTCAAGATGCTATTTAACAAATAAATGAATGAGTGAAAGCATGAAGAAGACCAAAGAAGGAGACAAAAAGTGAAAGAAAAGACAGAGAGAAGCAGAGGACAGAAGACAGAGAGACAGAAATAAAGGCTGATAGCTAAGGTATATCACCACCGGGCTGATGTTTAGTGATGCCTAACACTAATTACATTTTTGCTGCCGTTTTTAACAGCGTCGACATAAAGTCTCGACAAAAACCATGCGGGGAAGAAGAAGTACCTTGTTTTCATTAGACTGATCAGCGAGGCAGGGAGAACCAGCCATATTTTTGTTTGTTAAAACATTCAATTATATCAGACGAGGGCAAAGATGGCGAGGTCGGCGCTCCTGCTGCCATTCTGGTCAATCTATCAAACTGGGAAAACAAGCACAGTGTGACATATTGGTTTTCCACCATGATAAAAATTAATATTCCTGCGAAAATCTTTAACGCCGCAGGACGCCGCGCTGCCTCTCTAATCTGTGTGATGGCGCACGCACGGAGAACATGTCAGCCGCCACATCATGTCAGGCTTCTCACTCATGGATTAAGTCCTTGGTTTGCTCTAATGGACTACCTGCAGTCTTTGATCAGTAATTTTCACCTCACACGTTCCACTCACTCCGTCTTCACATGACAGCTATCGACAGGTGCCGTTGTGGGAAGCAGGCGCCGGGGCCACACTTCCTGTTCTTAGCCTGTGCCGCACTCGTGCACTGCTTAGAATGATTAATGATTTTTTGTCACTTCATATTTAATAGCGCAGCCGCGGTGGCTAAGAAGAATGGGCTGTCTCATTAGAGTGGATTTAAGAAAGGACAAAAGGAAACAATGCTTTAATGGGGACTGTGTTAAACATGCACTGAGTAAAACAAGGGGAATAATCTCTGTGACTGCAGACAGTTATTTTTGAAGGTATGGCTTTAGACAGTGATTCTGTCACAACACTTCTCTATTAATTATTTGTTGCCTAGATTCGAAGTCTCTTTATAAATCAGTGCATATAATTCCTTCCAGAGTTTTATAAATATGCATTTTTTTTCAAAGGTCAAGTCCAGTGATAAATGTTTGGGATATTTTCATGTAACTCCAGTCCTGAGCTGTTATTGGGTATTTTCAGTTTTCTTCTTTATAACCTTTTGCCACGAGCATCAGTTGATTTTTAATCTACAACGACCAACGACTATAATCTAACAAATATGGTTTAAATAATCCAGTGCTATAAAATACTATCTAATAAAAACAGAACAAATGTTGTTTGATACAATCTGGTGCAAAATGATCTAATACAATCTAGTCTAATCCATCTGGATTCCCTATATTCTTATATGATCTGAAATGATCCATGTTAATGCTACATGTTCTAATGAAATGCAATTTGATCCGATACAATCTGAAAATATCTCATCTAATCCACACATATTTATTTTGAGTTTACCCTAATTCAGCATAGAACGATCCATTGTATTGCAATATCATGTTGCTGATCCAAAATAATGCAATCTAATCTTATACACTGCTTATTAATCTAAATATGATAAGGTTAGCTCTAGTCTAATCTGGTGTAAAAATAATTATTTCTTATGGAATGTGTTCTAATAGATTCTGATTATTGGTTGTTGTTTATTTATATACACACATAAATGTATCTTTCTATATATATTCATTTATAGATCAGAATCAGAATACTTTTATACATAAATATAGATATACATACACACACACAAATATACAACATATACATTTATATATGTATACACATATGTATACATATACATATATTATGTATCTATACATATAAAGATAAAGATTGCTGAAGTATGAATTGTTGTATGAAAAGTTATTTCACTTTCAGTATATATTCAAATGTTTCATATATAAACAAGTATATATATATATACATTTATACACTGTTTATATGTATACACATATGTATATATACAGTATATAAAGTATATGTATATATACACCGTATATATGTATATATACATACATACATTTATACATATATATACATATTATACATATATGTATTTATACATACATACATACATACATACATACATACATACATATATATATATATATAGTGTATATATAATGCTGACTCTGTACTGGTCTCCTGAAAACCCTACCTCTAAAGTATCCTACAATGCAGAATATCTACCTTGAAGCCTTGAATTCCCACAAATCCCATAAATGTATTTATTTACAGCAGTGCTCCTAATGGAGCGTCACTTATCCACCATAGATATCCCTGTAACCTTAAAGTGTCACCATTTAGATACATTCTCTCCACCCTGCACCCCGGGTCATTTAAATTACTCCGCCTTCAAGGTTTTTGTAAATGTTGCCTCTTAAAGTGCACATAAATTAGAATCTATGTTTAACAAACCATTCCCTGTCACGGTTGGAAAACATTTCTATCGACTGTTTATAAATTATTTCATTTTTTTTGCCTCGTATATTTTGGGCTACATAAATATTCTACGTTAACAGGGAGTCAAGAAAGGATCCCTCAGATGTGGAAATGTCACAGGGTTGAAATCAAACAAACTCAGACTTTAAGAAAAACTTGTATTTTTTTTTTTTTTTTGTCCTCATCTCCTGAATAACAACAACACTATAATCTGTAACCGTTTTGATTAGACTTTGACTTAGTATTATCACCGTGTGCAGCGCAGCAGTTTGTTACTTTTCACAGCCAGGGCTTAGTATGCATCTCTGGGGATTTTCCTATTTACTGATCCTATCAGTAACAAAGTCGCACAAAGCCAAGCCTCACTGACCATTTTTATTAATAGACAGTCATCTCATCTTACGGCCAATGCAGCGCTATCCTCCAAATATTTGATGGGATTTTTCTAAGTCACAGCTGAAAGCCAATGTGGCTGACCAGAGTGCAGAGCACTTCACTGTAGAGATGAGGGCACTTTGTCTTCTTTACAGGTCCCCACTTCTACTGTACGTCAGTAGTTGTGTATCTACAGTAGTGAGTAGTTATTATTAAAAATAATCATTATTCTACTCAGCGTGTTGCAAACCGCACACAATTCGTCGTCGGGGTAAACTACGACACAAATGCACAGTATGGATTTCTCTCCAGCTGATAAGGACAAACAATAATTATCTGGTCGTCGTGGCCAATACTAATAAAACGACCTGTAATTTCCCATTTTCTGTTGGAAATTGACAATTTATATAACCATGTGAGTGAATCCACCTGGGAGATGACAATGACAAGACGCAGATCTAATAAAAATGAATAATAAACAATATGGAATAATAAAAAAGGAATAGAAATATATAGATATTTTTTATCTTGTGTTTAACCAAGATGGTAAAGGTAACGCGTACAAGACTATATACAAGGCGTGTTTCCACTAACATTTAACAAAAAGTGATATATATATATACATATATATCACTTTTTGTTAAATGTTAGTGTATATACAGTATACATATACACATGTATATATACATATATACACATATATACATTTATACACACATATACACACACATATATATACATATATATATACATATATATAAATATACATGTATATATACAGTATGTATTTGGTTAGCAAAAAGGATTTCATTCATCTGCTTATCTTCTACCGGTTCTCAGGGTAAAAGCAATGTCCACAACCTATCACATAAATCATACTGCGCCATACTGTAAGCCAGGAATAGGCAAACTAAGGTTTGGGGGTCAAATGTGGCCCATTAAGCTTTACAATGTGGCCCACCAACCTTGTCCAAATTAAATAATTTATTTGCATAACCATTATGCTTCTCCCTTTTCCATGCAATGCCTACAGTTCCCCAGTAGATGGCATCACAAAGGCTATAAGAAATTAGGCATTTTTAGGTTTTTAAACATGACTTTATAGAAATCGGCTCTTATATTAGACTCTTATGAGACATTCTTGTTGTTGTCATTACATTTGTCCAAACTAATGCACCTTTAGTGGAACCAGGGATTAAAATGAATAAGAAATTGAAGAAAACAGCTCCATTTCTTTCCATGACTGTACATTGTAATTAGCAGCTTCTACTGTAACTGGCACATAAGCAGTGCAGGTAATCATTAATCATTGATTTAGTCAAATTAAACCACCATAACCGAGGACTAGTAATCAATTTGAAGCCAGTCTAACTGATTGCATGTACGTACACTTCAGTTTCCAGATGTTTCTCCCATTTGCCTGAATCTATGGCTAAAAAAACCAGAGAA
Source organism: Paraplagusia blochii (assembly GCA_016785265.1). Classification (NCBI taxonomy): domain Eukaryota; kingdom Metazoa; phylum Chordata; class Actinopteri; order Pleuronectiformes; family Cynoglossidae; genus Paraplagusia; species Paraplagusia blochii. Next base: position 10,922 of record JAFBJS010006315.1, read on the forward strand.
GTTGACGAATGTAAGGCAGCGGTTGTGCTATTGTTGTAAACTAAAAACCCATTCTGCTGCAAGGTTGCCTCAAGTAAATTACAAGGTGTTCGCCGCGTGCTGCGCCTCCACATCGGCTTTTGTCATCTGTATAATCTTCACAAACAACAAGGTCAGCTGCTGAATGGATGTAAGAAAACACACACACACACACACACACACGTGGCGCGTTTCATTCACGGGTTCCTGCGACAACATCACTTCTCATTCCACCATTTTGGAACCGCGGCAGCGGGACGCATTACAGATTCCATCTCATGTGCGCCCGCACACATGCACGACGGCGGCCGCGGGATTTATGTCTAAGGCGCGGGACTACACGTGTCCACCTACAGCGCCAGTGTGATGTGTGGCGTTTGCATTTTCATTTGATGTGCATGCAGCGTAATGTTGATGACGGCCATTAATAAGGAATGACACCATCTGCTGCGTGCTGCTGCCAGTGCTCCACGCAGCGTCTGCCGACCTCAGCACTGATATGATGGACAGCTATTCAATAATCCAGCTGAAAATAAGAGCGTGCGGCCGAACACCAGAAGGTTCTTTCTTTGACTGTGACACACTACGCTGCTGCAGGATGTTAACTGAGCCCCGGACGGTCAATAGTGTCATGGGAACGGGCCTCCAGTATCCACTTTGGGTCTGCTAGGTTTGACTTGGACTTCACTGAATCAACACAGCACTTAATTGATTCCTCGTGTGAAGTGTTAAACGGAATGTCCGCACATGAATGGTGTTTAGAAAGGGATTTCATCTGAAAAGCGCTCCCAGTTATATCATTATGTGTTTTTTGGTTCCTCAGCAACATCCTGGCCTCACATAAAGAGCGATGATGTCAATTCAAAAATGAAAAAAAAAAAAAGAAAAATCGAGTTGTCGAAAACTTGTCCAGCGCTTGTCTATCAGGTTGGGTCATAGCTGAGGTGCAGGGTTCCGAGGTAAACTTCATTCCTTTGCAGAATGTTGACTCAGTTTGGCGTTAACGCAACATGACGGAAAAACGACATCACGAGGTATTTGCAAAGTTTGATATCAAGCGACCTGAATGAATATTTATTCAGCTTCAATCAAGCTGAAATAGAACAGGTCACATAAACAGAACGAGTCAACAACAGAGGATTGTACAGTATTTCACTCACGATAGAAGACGATAGAAAGGAAATGTAAAACGGAGGTAGCAGTAAGAGCACAACTCTCCACCCAAGAATCCTCTGCATATCTGCACTTTACAAAATTATTATATACTGTATGTGTGCGTGTCTACAGAATATTGGGTTTTTTAGAGGTTCACGATTCTGTAATCTTTACGATTCGATTCAGTATCGATTTTTAGGTTTGCGATTCAATTAAGAATCAATTTTCCAATTAAAACATTTTTTTCGTTATAAAAAGATTTACCGTAAATTCACGACTTTAATGCGCATATAAAAGTCTTACTTTTTTCGCCCTATAGTGGAGTGCGCCCTGTGTGTGTGTGTTGTTGTAAGGCGACGTAGTAGAGACACCATGAGAACGTTAAAGGGGGAAGTGTGGGCGTGGATTGTATATAAAACTGGTGCCCTATGATCAGGTGCGCCTCATGTGTGTAATAATTGGCAGACAAGAAGAAAAACAGAAGAAATCAGTTGCTCCAATATCCATTGACTTCTTCCACCAACTTATTCCAGGAAACTAGTTTATATATTGTTCCAATATATAAACAATATATGAATATTTACATTTTACTGTAAATGGTAGGACTGAGGTAAATCTATTTATGTACATATATAATCTGCATAGTAAATTATTTTGTTCAAATGAAGAGCTTCTTAAATATCAGTGCTGTCCTCCAAAAACAAACAGAAATGGCTCAGGTAGAACATCAACACGAAGACTCGTGAAATAGTGGACACACATTTGATCATATACAAAGTTTATAGTCCAGATTTTTTCAGATTTTTCTGTGGAAACAAAGGTTGGTCCAAATGTTGAGGACTGATTCTGCTCCACTGTGCTGTTATTACATCCCCAGCAGTGGAGAACAGTCTTTCCGATGCAGTTTTTATAAACCAAATAACAGACACACTGGGCTCTGTGTGTGCTGCAAAAAGATGCATTCAGGGGTCCCGGAAAAAGTGAGACATTATAACGATACGTAATATTGCCCAACCGTCCCAAGATGTATCGACCTTTTGTTATTAATGAATAAATTTTTCATCTTCAAAGCTTAAATCTAGATTCTAATACAAATACATTTTTAATTTTTTATCTACAGTACAAATATATATAAATATGTTTACATATACATATGCATATATACATATACACATACACACATATACTGTGTATACATACATACATATACGTATATATATACATACATACATACATACATATATACGTACATGTATATCTGTGTATATATTTATATACTGCATATGCTAAAATTCAATTCAAATTTTTCCTCTATTTCATCTTCAGTAAAATCAAAAATTTTATAAAAAAATTCTTTTGGATCAAAGTAATATGAAATGATATCTGATAATCCCTCCATCCCATCTGTGCCTGCTTATCCGTTGCCAGGTTGCAGGTGCAGCAGTCTCCATGGCCACCACCCAAATCACACTGCACCGTCATATTTCCACATCATGAGCTCATCTACTTCCTCCTCCAGGTGTGGAGCCCATTGAAGGATGATTCCATCTATGAAGTGAACGCTGGACATTTTGACTCTGGACCAAAGTGCTGCATATAAGATGTTTAAGATAAAAAAAAAATCACATTTAGTGAAATGTGACGGTTTAGTTAGAATAAAAAATGCCTTTTCTAAGAAGCGTGTGTCATATTTCATAGTACATAAACACTAAATGCTTTAAATTAGTGGTTTGCTAAATGTTTTGCTCTTGACAGCACCTCAGGCACACCCTGTTCAGCTCAGTAAACAAAATAAGATTTTGAGTCTATTTATCAGGCAGAGCCACACAGTACAGTTAAGTAGCACAACAACCGGCTCTTGAATTGAATTCAGTAAATCTGCACACACCCCCACAGCAAGAAAGAGAGGAAGAAGCAGCAGCTTTTTTTGTTATTATCCATATACAGGCACAAAGAAGAGCAGCAGTGGGCAACATATTTGTTGGGATGTGGATGTGGATGTTGGGGGGGGCGTTCATGCTGATTGTTCATCACATTATGACCAGCCTCAACATCAGATGCCACCGTGTTCTGTCCTCTAAGATTTTACCTCCAGTGTGAACTGTCAAAGATCCAATACTGTAATTTTTTAACCTGATTCAAGAATCTATATGTGTCACATGACATCGCAGGCAGTGTGGGTGAAATGAAGGGGGCGGTAGATCCAGATTGTGCAAAAAGCAAGAACAAAAACACAATAATGACATGAAAAATATAAAACACTGAATAGCTGTGGACCCATAGAGATAAATCAAAATTAATAGTGATGGTAACAATTTATCATAAATATGTACAGTAAGGAAGCAGTGGTGACCTAACAGCTAAGGAAGCAGACTTGCGGGCCGTCAGGGCCAGCAAAGCCTTCTCTGCTGGCCTTAACATACTCCAAAAAAAAAACAAACACATTTTGTCTCAAATATTTTTACATAAAATTATATTCTTATTTTTTTATTAATATAAAAACATTTATTTTGTATTTTTGTTTTTACTTTTGAAAAGTTGGATATAAACTTTTTATCCAATCATATTTCAGCTAGCTAGTGTTGTCACGTTCCATTAAATCTTTCAGAGCCTTCAGAATCAGAAGTGAAGGCTCTGCCCACTATAAGTGAATCGACACAGCCCCTTCAGTTTACAGCACTCACACCAATCATCTCGTGGGATTGCTACGTTCCAGCTAGCCTGACATATAGGCAACACGTATGTGTCCCGTGATTGGATAAGCTCTCCCGGAAGTCTGACAACATCATCTTGTTTGATTTTCCCAGACTGAAAACAGAACTGCTATATGGCATGGCTAACTTTGAATGGAAAAGTCCCGTTTATCTCCTTGGTGGAGGTGTCAAGGTCAAATTCACTGTGGACTAAAGTTTAGAACTGGGACAAAGACACGGGTCAAACCTATTCCCATTTTGACGGCAAAGATTTATGTCTTCTCCTCTACACATACAGTACACATGTAGATTATTTTTTATATGGAAATTATATTTTTATATTTTTTATGCAACAACCAAACCTCTTTTATCTTTTATCTGTGGCTTTTTACAGACCAACAATAAAAAAAAACGAAAACCTCAAATTCTGCCACTCACGCAGTAGTGGCAGTACACTAATGGGTACACATTTGATTTGACGTTACGGGCATAATTACACTGTGGGCCACATTTGGGGCCAGGGCCTTAGTTTGGCGCATCTGCTTTAGGGGTAAAAAAAAACAAACAAACAAAAAAAAAACATCATGACACCAGAGACCAAAATCCCCTGGCAGTGCAGAAAACTATTCTCCCAATGATTCAGATCAATTGAAAGAGGTTGTTTGTACCAGTTGACACTTGTAAACATATCTGTATTTTAATCAAAGTCATCCAATGTTGAGACAATATGACTGATTTTTCCCTCATTGAAGCTAAGACACATCTCTGTCTATATAGCAGTCTATAGGGGGCGTGGTCAAAAACCATAACTGTTCTATGAGCTAATGTTACGATCAATACTGAAAATCAAAACTCCAAATCTGTCAAATGACACCGGTGAACCTTCACGTGTAGTACCGCCTCCGTACAGTAGGAAGCAGGGGAGCAGCCTAACCCTTTGTTTACCAATACTTTCTTTTATACTTTACATTGAATGTATTATTCATGGTGACATTTGGAAAATAGGATGCAGCATCAACACATAGGTCAATTTAACAATAACTGTGATTTTTTTTTACAATGCGGTGTGAAGATGAGAAATTGAACATGTGATTTGCTCGGAGCATTTAATGTGTGATGGATTTTCCTCACAGCCGTGAATCCTGATAGCCCTGACAATGTAAACAGTAATAAAAATGATCGCTATACAAATGACATTAGTGTCCGATGCAAAACAAATTACACTTTTCACGATTTCGCACTGTCGCTGCTTTGAATTACAATTTTAAATTAAAAGATGATAAATTGCCCGGCCTTGGTCAACAACATTCGTCAACTTAAATGACGTTGTCACCCGCGTTATGGATAATCATAATCTGTTACGGCTGGAGCGGCACAGTGGAAGGAACCTTGTTGCTCTGCAGAAGGTTCCGGGTTCAGCGCCACCTGATGTGCAAGAGCAAACCGATGTTTATGTCCCCCTGCTGAGGGGACAAGCTGAAAGCGTTGCGATAATCTGTTTTTCCAAACACTACAGAATTACATGTGTAATTCAATCCTACAATCATCAATACTTCCTCGCAGGGGAGGAAACGTCAACCCTGGAGCACATAAGGTGCATTTAATGTCCGCATCATTCACGTCTCCACGTAGGACAGAGTACAAGAGATAAAGACTCTGTCTTTTTTTTTTTTTTTTTTTTCTCCTTCCAGTTTTTTTTTGTCCTCCTTCCAGTCTGTATTCCTCCCTCCGGTCTTTATTTCAGGCTAATGGCACATGCAGGTTAAGGACCATTAGTTCGCTCCCTGGACTATAGCTACACCTATTATAGTAGCTACAGCATAGCTTTCTTCAGTGAGCCAATCCTACTTTATCACTGCTTACCCAAGACCTTTCCCAGAAGGTCAGGCTTTTCTAATGACTCGTGACTTGAGTCATGAGGAGGAGAGAAAAACTGAATGGGGGAAAATTGCCTGTAGAAAGAGACAGAAAAGACAGAGTAAGAATGAAAAGCAAGGAAGGAGGGGGGAAAAAAATGAGGAGGGCATAGAAAAGGTTAGTGTTGGTGGTGAAAGATGGATCACAGCGACAATAATGAGTCTTATGTTGACAATGGATAGATAACTTGGATTATTTGGAGGTCACCACAAAGTTGGAGTCGCTACCAAAAAAAAAAAAAAAAAAAAAGAGAAAGAAAGAAGCAAAAAGGACATTTTAATTAATCATGGACTTAATCATCAAATCATTAAATGGTGGACCAGAATGTGGATCTGTGCTCAGACTCCATAATACGGCACCCCCTGAACTGTTAGCATGAATAATTGATCACTGCAACATTCTGACGCAGCATTTGTATTTCACCTGGCACCGCTTGTGTTGCATTCGGAGCACCTCAGGTGCAGGAAACCCGCACCAATTATGCACTGAAAAATGTCATGTGATTACAGCCAGTCACCGGTCATATCAGTGAATCCCAAAGAGCATTGCTGCCAGAGTCAGGGAAGAAAAAAAAAAAGGATACATCAGACTGAGGATCTATCCACAGCACACATAAGATAAGTAAATAAAGATTTTTAATAAGGAGCAGTAGTGGCTCAGTGGGCAAAGAAGCCGGCTTGGATCTGGACGGTTTAGGGTTTGAGTCCACCAGCTGCCAAAGCTGCCCACTGTTAACTTTAGTAATGGGTTAAATCAGGGGTCTCAAACCCAAATAAGTTGAGGGCCACCACTTACACTATCATTTAATAAAAGTTGAATCAGCTTTTAGTGTACGATACAAAAGAAAAAAATTGATAAAAATCAGATTCTGTGTAATACAACACTGAACCAGAAGGACTCTGTGGATCAGCGTTTTGAGAACTATAGGATTTACCATAAAATGTGGAGAAATCTATAAAATATTATTAGAAATTCAACTTTCGCATCAAGGTGGGGGCTGCAAAATATTGCTCCGTGGGCTGCAAATGGCCCACGGGCCCAGGTTGAGACCCCACAGTTTGTGTGCAGTTGTAAACCTATTTATTTGGAACAAGTTTTGTTACATGTCCCAACTTGGTACGTGCTGTATGTCAGAACTCGCCTAAACTCACCCAGTGTTCATCATCATCATCAATTTAGGATCAGACACATGGACCGGGTTTTATTATGTGTGTTTTTTCACTTATACTTAACAAGAAATGATTTCATCTTCTTAGTTGCAGTGTTTTTGTTTATCATAGTTTTGTTTTTGTCTTATTCAATACAAAAAGTATCTGTACTGAAAGTTTTGTCAGGACTGTTCTGGTTTATTAGATTTCCAGAACATACTGTCTTTCTGCCAGTCTTCTGACAGTGCACTTTTTTTGTGAAGAGTTTACAAAGATTTTGGAAAACACATCTACAGTAGATAAACAATACACTACAGAAGTCTGCTTTTTCTAAAAAAATATATATTTTTTACATTACTTTTTATTGATATCACTGTATTGGGAAATTTATATGCATTAATAGATGCTTTGTGTTGGTTCTATTTGAGATACAGTAAAAGGACTGATTCAGGTCCAGGAAAATGATATAATATACTGTATATGTATATATATACACACATACATATTGTATATATATATATATATATATATGGATGTGTTCATATACATATATTTATATATTCATAGTGGTTTCAGGCATGTTTACTTGAATATGAACAAAGGTGGTCCAATACTTTTTTTTACGTTATTAAATATAAAGATCACGATTGTCAGATATGATGATCAACTACGTAGGAGTGAATAATCGCATCAAAACCTATGACATAAGGTAATATATACAGTATATATATATATATATATATACACATATACATATATATACATATATACTGCATATATGTACATATATACACATATATAAATACATACATAAGACACATACATATATTACCTTATTTTACACCTTATATTATGGCTTTCATATACAGTATTCATATATGTATATACGTATATATGTGTGTGTGTGTGTGTATATACGTATGTGTATATATACATATATACGTATGTGTATATATGTTTATACGTATATATATATATATATATACACACATACACACACACACACACACACACACACATATATATACACATATAGATATATATATATGATACCAAATTTCAAGCGTATGTGATGATCCAGGACAGTGTGTCTTGTTGTTTATCGATCATCTGATCAGCACGGTGGTCACGTAAACCATAAATCAGTTAGTTTTAAAAATTAACACAAGTTCATAAAGGGTTCAAAATAACACAGTATTCTGGAATAGAGACCATTCTATTCTCAATTACTAACCAGAGAGTAAGAAATGAAAATTTCATGTAGGTGGCGCCGTGAAATCAGAGTTTCATAGTAATCATTTTTTTAAGGTTTGTTTCTTTTCGCCTTGAGGAAACTGGATGAACCCAGATTCCTTTTTAATGACTCTTTCAGGTTCAACAAGAAATAATAGAAAACATGGAAAAATGTATGATCATTCATAATTAGTAATTGACCTCATTGAACAGCTACAGCAAGGTAAAGGAAGTTTGGTAGTAACTTTAAAATAAGTAGGTTACATAAATTAGCAAAAATATCCATCTGTTTAAAACCCTTCATTTGCTCCGTGGATATTTGGAGTAAAACGAGCCAAACACTAAATTAAACATCAGCTCAGGCATATTTCCCATTCATGGATTTTGAAATATACTTCGACAACTGAGTTTCACATTTTACCCTCCTTTTTTTTTTCTTTAACTGTTTTTGAGCATAAATTCACAGAGGATCCAGCAGACAGCTGTGCAAAGTCTAAAGTTTTCACTGTGAATAAAACAGAAAAGTTCTATGTGGTTGTCATTAGCATTTAAACAAGTTTAGATGTTTTTTATTTATTTTTATTTAAAGTCCAACAAGGTAGTAAATCATAACATCATGGACATCTCCGTTGAAGACAGTCTAAAATACTAAATAATTTTTATGGTTTTCGTGGGAAAGGGCAGGACAGAGTGCATGTGTGTAAATTAAAGGGAGAACCGTGGAATGGTGAGGTGGAGAAGGTGGAGGAGTTTAGATAGTGAGGGTTTCACTGTTCAGAGCAGTGGAGACTGTGGAAGAGAGGAGAAGAATAGAGTAGAGTCAGGATGGAACAACTGGAGAAAAGAGTCTGGAGTGATCTGTGATAGAAGAGAGTCAGCTAAGGTGAAGGGACAGGTTTACAGGACAGTTGTGAGACCAGCCATGATGGATGGATTAAAGACACCAGGAATAGGTAGAAGACAGGAGACAGAGCTGGAGGTGGAGGAGTTAAAGATGCTGAGATTCTCTTTAGTAGAGATAGGGATGGACAGGATCAAGAATGAGGGGATTAGAGGGACAACGCAGACAGGAAGGTTGGAGAAAAAGCTAGAGAAGACAGATTGAGATGGTTTGGACATGGCCAGAGGAGGGACAGTGGACACATTGCTAGAAGAATGATCCTAGAGATGGAGCTACAAGGTAGGAGACAAAGAGGAGAATGATGGATGCAGTGAGGGAGGACATGGAGGTAGATGGAGTCAGAGGAGGA
>JAFBJS010006315.1:20445-62049 GCA_016785265.1 Paraplagusia blochii
ACCGGCGATGATGGATGGATTAGAGGCTGGAGGTGGAGGAGTTAAAGATGCTGAGGTTCTCTTTAGTAGAGACAGGGGTGGACAGGATCAAGAATGAGGTGATTAGAGGGACAACACAGACAGGAAGGTTTGGAGGAAAGACAGAGTCTGGAGGAGGGACAGTGGACACATTGGTAGAAGAATGATCCTAGTGATGGTGCTGCAAGGTAGGTTGTCTCCTGCCTTGTAGCACCATCTCTAGGATCACCTCCATGTCCTCCCTCACTGAATCCATCATTCTCCTCTTTGTCTAGAGGAGAATGATGGATTCAGTGAGGGAGGACATGGAGGTAGATGGAGTCAGAGGAGGAGATACAGAGGACAGGGGGAGATGTTGTGGCAACCCCCTGAAATAGAAACAAGCCAAAAGGTGGAGATGAGGATGAAGATATCTCTTCATCCAAAACATATGGTGATGTTTAGGTGGAGTTACAACAGCTTAAATTCATTTATTTCATTCACTTCTTCTGCTTGTCTGTTGCCCGGTCGCAGGGGCAGCTAACACCACCCAAATCACATTGCACCATATTGTGAGCCTTCCTGTGGGTGATGAGCCCATAAGAAGTTATGTGGGTTGGAACTGTGCTATGATCAGAGCACCTCAGTGGCAACCTGGCAACCCTGAAGCCCTTCCATAACCACTGGGCCACCACTGCCGACATAAAATTCTTGAAAAAACAAAGAAACAAACAGCACCCACTTCATTCTACTGTAAAAACCCCACAAACAACAAAAACCAAGACATTTAGAAGTGGATATTGATTTATCTAAACCTGTCCAGGAAACAAGTCCTGGTGGTCAGGATGGACGATACAGATGAAAAAAACAATCAATATCTACAGAAGAAGATTAGGGGGTGGGGGGTACAAGAGAAGATAAAAAAAACCTTCAAAACAGCTCATGAAATACATTCAATTCTTTCTGCAGGAGTAGAAACAACACAACAGAGAAGATCATCTTCATAAAATTACTAGAATAAAAAGTTTTGTTTTTTTTATTTGGAAACGCTACAAGCAAAAGTCCTGAAATCTGATTTAATTGACCATAGTTATCAGTAGTTTTAAAAACAATGCAAAACAAAGGCTAAAATGTACAATAACGCCACCGCTGCCAGGCTCAAAAATTTTATGTAATACTAATGGTATCTTATGGATTTTTATTTTTACCTGTTCTTTCTAGATCAGGGGCCTCAAACTCAAATAAGTTGAGGGCCACCACCCACATCAGGGTTTTGAGAACTATAGGATTTACCATAAAACGTGGAGCACATACCTAGAAAATATTATTATAAATTCAACTTTCACATCAAGGTGGGGGCTGCAAAATATCGTTCCACGGTCCACGGGTTTGAGACCCCTGTACCTATCAGGTATAACACAAACGTCTAACCTCAATAGTGTCGGTAGGACCCAGTCGGAGTCTCCTCCCCTTTAAGGACGATTGTTCACAGACTTTCTTGAAAAAGGAAACCTAAGAAATAGGTCCTCAGAGCAGATTTAGCACACATCACCTAGCGTGCGGTGAGGAGTTAAGGTATTGATTTGCTAGTTGAAGCAGAAAAGTAGCTTTTTGGTGATAAAAGCAGTCACCTGAAGGTGTTATAGACGTCCTCGTCCACATCTCAGGGACAGGGTATTCTGTACATGCTCAACGGGAAAGCCACCTTAAGCTAAACCTCGAGTGCAGGTGAGAGACTACACATCCCGTCCATGCCCAGAACACCTATGGAAATGTGGGAAAGACGTGGCCCCAGATAAGGATATCTGGCCTGCGCCGTTCGGCTTGTAATTACCTGGACACGGAGCCTGATCAGTGGTAGAAAATGAATGTATGGACAGGAGGATGAAGGGGGGGAAATATCTGTTCCGAAAAAAATAAGTAATGTCAGCCGTTTTTTTTTTTTTACGGTTTAGCTTTATCAGACGTAGAGCACTAAACCACAATGTCTGAAAAACCTCTGGATTTGGGCTCAGGGAGAACAAAACTGAGCCAGCGGAGGGGAGATAAGCAAAGCAAAGGCGTACGAGGAGAAGATAGTGTTATTGTCAGAAAATTGCTTTCGCTGGCACAGAACAAAATGAAATGTTAAGTCAGTCAGTAACTGTGAAATAATTTCGGTCAAATGAATTCCTTTTGCCACTGAAATTTCGCCTGCAAGCTCTATTTAGTTTGATCGCCCGTTAACGTCAGGGCACTCTCTTGGATACTAGTTTTTGTCTGAGCCAAGAATGTGGTTTAGCGACGAGGCATCTACTAAAAACCTAAGTAATGGGTTTTGCAATGTGGATCATAACAATCCCAACCACAGTGATGGCCTGTTAGCTCAGTTAAATTAAAATGCCATGGTATATTACAGTGGCAGGAAAACTCTGTTGATAAATACAAAAATAATATTGACAATAAGAGAAAGAACTCCAAAAAACAACACATTTAATTTTTTTTATTTATTATATTAGAACTTTATCAATCTTTCTGGAGTATCCCTCAGGATATTATGCGTCTGCATTTAACCCATCAAGGATGCAGCTAGCTGAGCTAGCGCCCATTGAGCAGCGTGTGGGGACGATACGATGCTCAGGGCATATGAGCAGGATTCGAACCCAAGGCCTTGCGGACCTAAGTCCGTTTTCTTAACCTAGTGATTAAGGAAACTATTCTAATCTAGTGCACAATTAGTCACATTAACATAAATCCTCGCAATCGATCTGAAAGATTAACTTCTTCTGATAAAAATTCTTGTGTTTATATTTACTGGGGATCATTTCCTCTTTTTTTATTTTTTATTTTGTGTTATTGATGCTACACCAAAGAAAACAGCAAATTCGATCGACACACTGCCCCCTGGTGGTCCCGAGTATGTGGTTCCTCTAGGAATCAAACCAAGATTAACTGCCTTTAAGGCGCTTCGCTACAGAATCTCAAACTGTTACGCTATAGAATCAGACGTGAAGATAGGTATGTTGTGACAATGAGACAAAACTCCAGCAAGCGAGAATTAATATTTTGTAGAAATTGCGGTGCGAGAGCGACAAAGAGACAATTTCTTGATTAGAGCACGCAACAGCGTGTCGTTTATTCAACTCGTCAAAAACAACAACAACCTTCTAGAACAAAAACATACCCACAATACTGCCGACTCTTAAAGGGACAACGTCGTAATAACAGTACAGTACTATCAGTTGTATGATAGAACCAACTTACCACCGATGCAAACATATGGGTAAAGACACATGGAAATAACCCTATGGTGAATTATGACCACATAATATGTCCAACTCTGTCAGTGTCCACTACAATTAATTATTTTAAGATAATTGGAAGTATCGCACCAGGCAGATACATTAGTGCGTTCGCATGTACGGCCAAAATTGACCAAACAGTCGAGCTGAGTTAGAGAAGGTCCCATTCTTAAGTCTGGTGATTTTGGTTTTGTTTGTTTCTGTTGTAATGACAAAATCAATGTATTTAAATAATGGCACGAATGCTGTTGTGAACCACATTAATCCAAACCAATCCTTTTTATTTCTGTAGCGCATTTAAAACTAAATGTTGCACCAAAGTGCTGCAACAAAAATAAGTAAAAAGCAGTTATTAACCATAAAGTAAATCAGACGAAGGTTACGCACAAAGAAAAACAAATTAAACAATGAATAAGAAAATATGCAAATTGAAAAAAAAAAATATGTAAAGAGGAACCAAAAGCAGGTGAAAACCTTTTTCTATCAGAAACTTAAAAAATCAGGCACAAAGAGGCTCATTTGATGTTCCAAGGCAAATCAGGCCACATTTTTCATTCCACCACGGTAAAGAACAGTTCAGCACTAGGTAAACTTTACTCAAGGACAATCAGAAATCAGTAAAACCCGGGGACCAGTGGGGTCTCAATGGTGGGAGAGGGTTCCTTTGAACCTGGAACCCTCCAGACTCAAGTCTGGTTCTCTAAACAGTAGACCCCCACTGCCCCAAGCTTCAACTTACTTATTGGTACACTCACTGATAAAAAAAAAAATGGATAAAAACTTTTAAGCCATTTATCATATTCCAGCTAGCTAGTATCAGGTTCCATGAAATTTGCCAGAGCCTTCAGAATCCAAAGTGCCTGCTGTACGCAAATAGACACAGCCCTTTCAGTTTACAGCGCTCAGACCAATTATCTCACCAGAAAGCAACGTCAGGGCCATCTAGCTGGCGTGTCACGTGACTGGCTCACGTGTCCCGTGATTGGCTCAGCTCTCCCAGGCGTCAAACAATATTAAGGGTGATATAATGCAGGGATTCTTAACCTTTTTGTCACCGAGGCCCAATTTTGTCAGTGTCGAGTGACCTGGGGCCCTTAATAATAGCAGTTTAAAATTTTCACGGCCCTCTAGGGGCCCTTGCGGCCCAACTTTGGGCCGGGGCCCAATGGTTCAGAATATCTGATATAATGTATACGTGTGGATTATCAAGTCCTGGTGTCATACTGATGTTATTACGAGGTGTATCAATTTGACGTCACAAAACTATGACATCACTCAAGGGTTACAATTATGGAGCCAGAGAATAGTCTAAAAAAAAACACACGCGTAAACACGGATCCGCGTGCGTATTTTGAGAAGAGCACACAAACAACGCTCCACACATCAAAATACATTTGTGAATTTTTCCAATTTTACGTTTGTGAATTGTGGTACGCGCATGCAAATCGTGCTTTTAATTTGCGAAACGACGCGCACGCTAATTTGTATTTTTGAGACTCGTCTTACGCCCACCAGATTTGTGAGCGGAATTTTGCCACGTCACCCCGTCACCAGCCGATCAGACGTTTGCAGCCAATCACATCACAGTGTCCCCACAAGGGTCTGTCTGTGACGTCCCTAAACTGCGTCCAAGAACCACACCATTAATGTAGGACGTGAACTTGGTTCTTGGACACAGTTTAGTGACGTCACAGACGGACCCTCGTGGGGACACTGCCGTGTGAATTGGCTGCCGACGAGTGAAACTTCTTATTGGCTGGTGACGGAGTGACGTAGCAAAATTCCGCTTACAAATCTGGTCGGCGTAAGACGAGTCTCACAAATTAAAAGCACGATTTGCATGCGCGTACCACAATTCACAAACGTATTTGGAAAAATTCACAAATGTATTTTGACGTGTGAAGCCTTGTTTGTGTGCTATTCTCAGAATACGCACGCGGATCCGTGTTTACGTGTGTGTTCTTTTTGAGGCCTTCAATGATGTCAATGAGCAATATATATAATATATATATATATATATTATATATATTGCTTGACAGCTCTTTACATCAGATTGCAAACATACAGTATGCATCACACCCCACTTACTAAATGAAACAACTCACGGAATTGTTACCTCAAGGTTTACAGGCTGTGTACTGTGTACTACTGTGTACTCTGGCAGCCAAGCATCGACATTTTGTTGCCAGATCCACTGTTTGTGTTTTCTGTGCAGTAACAATAAAGGTAGTCTCAGTCTAAACAACCAGAGGGATCGAACACTCTGTGTAATTTGGAGTCCAGTGATTCGTTCGTTATTCGTTAGTGTACTACATACTGTGTACTTGGTATCAGCGAAACCAACTGGTTACCAATCTGCTTATCCACAGAGGCAGGAGTCTCCACCACTGCCACCCAAATCCCACTGCACCATACTGTGAGCCTCGAAGTGGAAACCTGTCAGCTGGCGGATTTGAACCTAAAGCATTGCAGATCCAAGTCTACTTCCTGAACCGCTGGGCCACCACTGCCAACACCACAAACAGAAATTATATAACAGCTAATTTGTCCAAGATAGACATGGCTCATTGGGTTTCCATAGCTGGTTCTAATCACTGATGGTGATGCTTCTGATTCATGAATTACACAAATTGTAATGATGATGATGATGCAGTGATTTTTTTTTTTTCGCTTCACTGCTGGAGCGCTGACCAATCAGGATGATAATTTAGCAACACGTCGCTCTGTGTCAACCAGCATCCTAAAGTGTCGCTTAAAAATTGACTACATTCGCAATCTTGTGTGTCGATCGGTGTTGTTTCTGCCCTGACTCATGTCTGAATGGCGATGGCGGCTCCGCCGGGAGCCTTCTTCCTTCACAGCAGCACATCAAGTTATTTTGCTGATCTGATTCATTTTTTATTTGTTTTCCCTACATCAGCCAGGGGAAATGTTATGTACCCAATATCCTCCTCCATCCTGAAACTGATAGAAAAAGCAATTCTGCAGAGTCCAACGCATGTGAGTTGCACCGCCGTCACATAAAAGCATCCAATTGAAAGTTAAGTAGAGGAGAAAATGGTGGCGGGATAATATCAGGACAAAAACAGCCGCATAACATCAAAGAAAGTCATATTTGAAAAAAAAGCTGACAAAAGTGAGTTTTTCTTTTCCTCTTCTCATATTCACAGAAACAAAGACGCTCTCTCTCCAAATACGGCCGCAAACTTTTGAAAGACGAAAATTACGCTCACAACGACCGTCCATCCGTCTGTCCTCGCGCAGCCCGACTATAACCGAGGAAGACGCAGCTGATTGGATTTTTGTGTGTGTACAGACACAGGCTTTGGCAGCAGGCTGATTAAAGAGTGAATGAGGAAGTTGATTCAACCCCACAGTGGACCAACAATGTGCAGGATAATCAGGCACGGCTCCTATCCATGCAGGTTAATTAGGGTTAAATGATAATTAGGACAACATTAAAAAGCACACACAGAGGAGCCTTAATCCGCACAATGCGCTACTGCAGGCAGGTTAGTTTGTTTGTGAGAGACGAGGGTACACAGGAGGAAGAGTTTGGCGCGTCACTCTATTTATTCGGTTAATGGTTTTTTCTGTGATGTGTTTACATGGTAGGATTTCTCCGTGACCATTGTCTGTTCGTTTGTTTTCCGTCTTTGTCAGTCATCCTTCTACGTGCGTTTATGTCTGGGAGTGGACACGTCCTTAAATCTGAGTTGATTTTAATGCATAAAAATATGTAAATATTGAATCCTTTATTACATTTTTAATGGATTTAATATATCCAAGGTTAAAGTATTCCAGGGAGAAAGTATTCAAGGACAAATGTACATTTAGATGATTTACAGAGAAAACACAAATGTTACTTTTACAGTAGTTACTACATTTGTAAAGGAATTAATATTATTTTCAAATTGTAAAAAAAAAATTAAAAAAAAAATCAGTTTAAAACCAATCAAAAGTCGAAAGTAAAAATGGTTACTGTAAAGGTTAAAGTATTCCAGGGAGAAAGTATTCAAGGACAAATGTACATTTAGATGATTTACAGAGAAATCACAAATGTTACTTTTACAGTAGTTACTACATTTGTAAAGGAATTAATATTATGTTCAAATTGTAAAAAAAAAATTAAAAAAAAAATCAGTTTAAAACCAATCAAAAGTCGAAAGTAAAAATGGTTACTGTAAAGGTAATGGAAAGTGATCACAGGACAGTGAATAAATCTGTGAATGAAAAGGCGGATCTCACTCATGCTGAATGTCTGTCCTGATGTTAGCGCCTCAGCAAAGATGGCCGAGTACTGACATAATATGTACTTAACAGTAATCTTCAGAAACTCCACACTGTACCATAAAACAGACACCTTGGTCCTGACTGTGGGTTGTAGAAATTACAAAGTAGAAAGTGGATGAAAGGCCGCACCTAAAAGCTTATTATTTTCTCAAAAGCCGAGACTGCACCTTATAATGACTTATATATGAAAAAAAAAAGTTCATTGAAGGTGCGCCTTACAATGCGGTGCGTAATAGTGCAGAAAATACAGTACATTAGTACATTTACTGGACGCCGACACCTTTAACTAAGGTGACCGACAAGGCAAGTATTAATAATGTAGTAGTGAAAGGGATTTGAACCCAGGACTCAGAGGCTATGCTACGAAGGCAAATTAATGACTATTGGACATCCTGCCCGTGTACAAAAATGCATTTAAGACAGAGACAGACATACTGTAAACAGATTGACAGACAGACAGACAGAATAAGGAATAGAAAACAGCTTAAATCGGGCCACACGGGAGTAAAAATCCTTACGCGAAGGTCTGACCAAAAACAGCTTAGTTGTCGGCAACTTCTTGGAGTTGAAAGATGTTTCGTTCCTCAACTGAGGAACTTCATCAGTTTCTGGTTGATGTAGAGTAAGAGGGAATTCTAGCAGTAATACTCCTCTAGACCAGTGTTCCCCAACATTTTTTTGCACCACGGACCAGTTAATATCTATTTTCATGGACCGGTCTTTGTTGTTGTAGCAGATAAATACCCCTTTATATAATTTAATTTCTGGTGTTCTGAAATTATTTGCTACCTATAAAGTCTTCCTACTCGAATTAATTGTGCGTGGGCACAACAAGGATTTCCCAAGTGAACACAGCCTGTAACTTTCTGCTACCAGACCGGAGTAAGACATTAGAATCTCATATCAATGACTCCGCACCATTTTGACTTTATTGTTGTTGTCTTCATTGAGAAAATATTTCCTAATCAAATATAGTTGCATTATTGATGATGGAATCCTAGCCATTCTATTGTTCAGTGTTCTAGACCACTCCCAGATTTGTCCATCTACTAACTAAACCCTTGATATCATGACCTGGATGAATGAAGGTCTACGTACCACCGATGGTGTACACCCCACAGATTGAGAACCACTCATCTAAAATCTTATCTAATCTCTTCCCCCTCAATGCAAATGCAAATGCGTCAGGGTCGACCGGGAACATCCTCTTTGTCCTTTCCTAAATGCAACAAATGCTCCCATTTTCAGCTCTCGGATGTGACACCAGGATGTTGCAGTGACAAATTAGAATTGATTGGAGCTCGGCTAAAATGTCCCAGGTTGTGACCCCTAAAGCTCCCAAGCATTTCTGTCCATTAGTATTCAGGACCCTCAGCTCCAGCGTGGCAGCCGAGGCCTTGGAGCATGAGTCGACTCAATCATCAAAGTCCTTCTGCGTCACCGTGACTTTTCAGCGGGAATAACTCCATCCGAGAGCTCTATTACGGCTCCACTGTACATACCTGGAACCTTTCAGGCACATGAGACGGACCAGTTGTTATTGGATCCCCCGGTGTTTTTGTGGAAGGACGCACCAGCCGTAAGTGGTGTTTTGGCATAATTAGCACCTGGCATCGTAAACCCCCACTTTCCCTGTGGCAGAGAAAATAACAGGAGAGTGCTTTTACAATTGACTAATATTGGGAAGAAAAAACAAAACAGACAATGTTAATTTTTTTTTTTCTGCTTCCATTTTACTGCACAATTATTCTAATCATAAACACCCTAATGACAAGCCAGGGAAGCCAAAAAGTTGTCTGTTTTAAATAGAAGCAGCCATCTGATTGAAAATTCCTTCAGCCACATTCAGAGATAATGGCCATAATGCAAGTCAATTGCCTGTATGACAATAATTGGATGAAATTGGGACACGATAACAAAGGGGGAAAAAAAATTATTTGCCAGGTCTAGAAAAAAGGGCTGCTGTGGTCCAGAGCAACAGCTTCCATTCTTCTATTGTTATTAATCACCTTTTTTTTTTTTGATTATGCATCACACAACAAGTGCTTCGGTGGCGAGGCAGGGTAATCCCTGTTTCGGGTCTCCGAGTTTCCCGGTCCGGGCCCTGAACTCAATCTCTGTGCAATCTTTTTTTTTTTTTATGTCTGGGAGTGGACACGTCCTTAAGTTGATTTTTTATACATAAAAATATGTAAATATTGAATCCTTTATTACATTTTTAATGGATTCAATATATCCAAGGTTAAAGTATTCCAGGGAAAAAGTAAAAAGTATTCAAGGACAAATGTACATTTAGATGATGTACAGAGAAATCACAAATGTTACTTGTACAGTGGTCACTACATTTGTAAAGGAATTAATATTACGTTCAAATTGTAAAAAAAAAAAAAAAAAAAAAAAAAAAAAAAACAAATAAAAAAAAAAAAAAAAAAAAAATCAGTTTGAAACCAATCAGTGTCGAAAGTAAAAATGGTAACTGTAAAGGTAATGGAAAGTGACCACAGGACAGTGAATAAATCTGTGAATGAAAAGGCGGATCACTGCGCCTTATAATGCGGTGCGCCTTATGTATGAAAAGAAAAGTTTTTAAATAGGTCGTTCATTGAAGGAGGGAAAAAAAAAAATTTGCCAGGTCTAAAAAAAAAAGGGCTGCTGTGGTCCAGAGCAACAGCTTCCATTCTTCTATTGTTATTAATCACCTTTTTTTTATTATCATTATGCATCACACAACAAGTGCTTCGGTGGCGAGGCAGGGTAATCCCTGTTTCGGGTCTCCGAGTCTCCCGGACCGGGCCCTGAACTCAATCCCTGTGCAGCAAGCAGATAAATGTACACAAGCTACGTTTATCGACAAAACACCTTTGGTATTCTGAGCGAAGACAGAAACTACGCACTGATAGGACGGCCGTCGTAGTGTAGCGTCGGACATTTCATTCTATGCTGTTTTTTTTTACTTTATTCATTTCTTATATCTGAGGCCCTTCCTGCCATCTGACTGCAGACGGACAGAGTTTGCTCCTGAGCCGAGATAAGGATTGGATAAGCATAATGATGTTTGGAGGTGTGAAGTTTTTGCTTCCATTAAATGGAAATGGTAATTCTCTCTCTCAATAATACTGTGCTTATTTAGAGCTAAGACTATGGTCGGGAATATCAATGGAGGTCTTTCATTCAAACAAAGGGTTTTCTGGTGTGTGTGTGTGTGTGTAGAAAGACTCGCAGTCCTGCACACAGCTTTACACACACTTGGTCAAACTCTCTCCTGACGAGAGTTAAAGGAGGGTTTTTGTGTTGTTTCTCTGACATAAGTGCCGGACTTTGAAGGGCCGGTGTTTGGTATCTGCGGCCGCTGCAGCCATTTGTGTCAGTGCTGAGGCTGAACACTATATATATTCATCAAGCTGACAGTAAGAGTCAGTTCCCTTATCTGGTGCTGTAGCTACACCTGTAGTGACAAAAGCATCTGTGTGTAAATGCAGGTTAATCAAAGATAGGCAGCACATTAATAATGACTACTATTAGTTCAAGGTTGACTCCTAGTGTGTGTGTGTGTGTGTGTGTGTGTGTGTGTGTGTGTGTGAGGGTGTGAGGGTGTAAAAAAGGAAGTGGCGAAAATGAAGATAAAGGTGGTATATATAAAAATATTCATGTGTGTCGGGTAATAATACTGTATATCATGCAGATTCCAGATTGAGATGGTTTGGACATGTTCAGAGGAGGGACAGTGGATACACTGGTAGAAAAATGATTCTAGAGATGGAGCTACCAGGTAGGAGACAAAGAGGAGATTGATGGATGCAGTGAGGGAGGACATGGAGGTAGTTGGAGTCAGAGTAGAAGATACAGAGGATACGGGGAGATGGTTTGGACATGTCCAGAGGAGGGACAGTGGTTATGTTGGTAGAAGAATGCTAGAGATGGAGCTACCAGATTGAGATGGTTTGGACATGTTCAGAGGAGGGACAGTGGATACATTGGTAGAAGAATGATCCTAGGTATGGAGCTACCAGGTAGGAGACAAAGAGGAGATTGATGGACGCAGTGAGGGAGGACATAGAGGTAGTTGGAGTCAGAGTAGAAGATACAGAGGACACGGGGAGATGGTTTGGACATGTCCAGAGGAGGGACAGTGGTTACGTTGGTAGAAGAATGCTAGAGATGGAGCTACCAGGTAGGAGACAAAGAAGAAGGCCAAAGAGGAGACCTAGGGATGCAGTGAGGGAGGACATTGAGGTAGTTAGAGCTAGAGTTGAGGATACATAAGACAAGGGGAGATGGTTTGGACATGTCCAGAGGAGGGACAGTGGTTATGTTGATAGAACAATGCTAGAGCTGGAGCTACCAGGTAGGAGACGAAGAAGAAGGCCAAAGAGGAGACTTAGGGATGCAGTGAGGGAGGACATTGAGGTAGTTGGAGTTAGAGTTGAGGATACAGAGGACAGGGGAAATGAAAAATGTTGACACGCTGTTACAACCCCTGAAAAAAGGGACAAACCGAAAGGAAAAGAAGAAGTTTATACAGTTATATTTCACAATAGATACATACAAAATATACTTGAATATATATTCAGCAATTTTGTTGTTTTCATATAGATAGCTCAGCTCACATAGATATACAGATGAAAGCTTTTACCAACACTCCATTATAAACAATTTGATTGAATAATTGTAAATATATTACCACCTCCACACACAAACATTGTTTTCTTAAATTTTGTTAGATTTGTCTTAAAGGTCTTTGAAGCTTTTTGATTATTTACTGCAGCAGACTTCCTGAGAAGAACGGAGGAGCTAAATTAGCTAAATCAATGCTGTTATTTTGCCAACAGTAATCCCAAAAATCACAATACAACAACTGACTACAAACAAGAGAGTTGCGTTTTTTTTTTGTTGACCACTCATACTAGGGCCTTACTAGGTGAAGGGAAAGGTTTACAGGACAGTGGTGAGACCAGCCATGATGTACGGACTAGAGACATTAGGAATAGGTAGAAGACAAGAGGCAGAGCTGGAGGAGGCAGAGTTAAAGATGCTGAGATTCTCTTTGGGGGGGACAAGGATGGACAGGATCAGGAACGAGGTAATCAGGGGGACGACACAGACAGGAAGGATTGGAGAAAAAGCTAGAGAAGCCAGATTAAGATGGTTTGGACATGTTCAGAGGAGGGACAGTGGTTATATTGGGAGAAGAATGCTAGACATGGAGCTACCAGGTAAGAGACAAAGAGGAAGGCCAAAGAGGAGATTTATGGATGCAGTGAGGGAGGACATGGAGGTGGTTGGAGTTGGAGTTGAGGATGCGCAGCACAGGGTGAGATGGAAATTATTGACTCGCTGTGGCAACCCCTGAAAAATGGGATAAGCCGAAAGGAAAAGAAGAAGAAGACTCATACTAGGGCCTTCATCTTGGCCTTCGATATTGTCCAGGGCCCTGGTCCCTTCTCAGAAACTTCTCCATCACTGTCACTTACTCATTTTGCTGTCTTACAGTCACTGTCGCTATCGTTTTCACAGGCATTTATAGCGTCTGCTGCCACCCACTGGAATAGAAGAGTATTGCATTAACTGCCAACTGCCTTATGACAGAGCAGACACCCAATAATGGTTAATTAGATATTAGATAATTTCCCACAGCACACTAGTGAGCCATGGGTTGAAAATCACTGCTGTACTCCACTGAGGCATTGGCCACACTTTGGTTACCAATGAGGTTCATATTGTTAAAGGTGGACTAAGCAGCATGGGGACATTTTTTTTGCACTAGTCTTAACAAAAGCCCCAAATTCCCTCTTTTGGTAAAGAGCGCTACACACTTAGTGAATTCTGTATTGTCCCTATAATCAAGACCGTAGTATGTCATTAATGCTGATGATGAGGAAGTGCTGCTTCATGGAGGTGACTGAGCTACAGTTGGTTCAGACCGCGACATTACAATATAACTCATGTTGTTTGAGTAAATATCTCGTTCCATTATTGACAGTTTTAAAGCCTTGTAATTAAAAGACATTAACGATGCTTGGCCCAGCAAAGAAATAAATAGCAACCAATAAAGCCTTTGAAATATTGATAAGAAACCCACATGGGCCACAGCATCAGGTTTGAATTTACAACCCCCTCTAGCTCCCTCTATAAGAATTGCATCACAGGACACTGCCCCTCTGAGGAAAACAATAGTGGGTTTTGTTTCTCTAACGGAACTGGAATCAAACAACCAATACCTCCTCCCGACGAAAGCCTTGACACAGCAACTAATGTTCCATACGTTACTCTAACCAATGTGGAAGTGGTTGTGGTTTCATTTGAACAGGGCTGCGAAAAATATATATATATATAAAATGGCCCTAAGGCCAAAGATCAGTTGACATTGATAAAACATGTGGTGCAAATGAGAGGGGAAAAGGAGGAGAGAGGCAACAGAAGCAATTTCATTGCTCATGTGCAAAGTGAAACACAATTACTCGGGGAGGAGGTGCCGCTGAAGAGCTGTGCGATGTGCATGACTGAGAACGTCTGGACCCTGTGCACTGACTGGGCCTTGGAAACCGCCTTTAAAAAAAAAAAAAAAAAAAAAAGTGTATTGAGTGGTACTTTCTCCACACAATGGAAATAGCAAAACGTCACATTGGCTCAGTTTTATAATTGTCAATATCACTTGGAGGCACAATTGCATGGTTGCATTATTTTTTTTCTTTTTTTGAGAAAAATGGCTTAAATACATATGTACAAAAAAAAGATTTTTTTTTCAATAGACTTTGTATGAAAAACATCATTGATAAAATCTAAAGATTTCGAGGATGATTTATGGATATTAAATAAATAAAGTGATGGCGATATTTTTTTAAAATATCGCCCACACATATTAGTTAAATATGTGTGGGCTTTATGTTGCATTTTGGTACACTCTAGGCAGGTAGGTAGGTAGATAGGTAGGTGGATGAATGGATGGATAGGTAGGCGGAGGGGTGGACAGATGGATGGGTAGGTGGATGGATGATGGATGAGTAGGTGGATGGGTAGGTGGATGGATGGATAGATACATAGCTATTGTATGTTAGAACCTGATTGACCAATGATTTTGGTCACGATATCAAGAGAAGGATGAAAAAGGACTACCGGTAGATGTAAGCCCTGAAATTAAATCCTTTTATGCCATTTTTGTTGTCATCATTTTTGTCGTTAGTGGAACCAGGCATTAAAATTAACAAGAAATTGAAGAAAACATGGTGGTCTCATCATTTTTTTTCCCATGACTGCACTTTCATAAAGATACAGAACTACATTTAATTGCATAATTTTATGCTTGCATACTGGACCAAAAAAAAGTATTAATAGCACCTCCTGCAGGGGAGAAAGGGGAGTTCATACAGTGGGTATTTAAGAAAGTTTACAAAAGAATCAATACATTTACAGTGTCAAGAATTTAAGGCAACAAATGTGAAGACAATATATAAAAAAAAAGAAACGTTAAAAAAATATTGATTTGTTAAACTGAAGAAAGGAAATATATTAGTCCTAAATTCACATACTGGGAAAACAAGAACCTGGAGAACACCCACACATATGGGTAGAATATGAAGTGATACATATTCAATTAAAATAAGCATCTTTCAGACGGTGTTGTTTGAATGTATTATAAGTTGTCAATAATCCCGGTCAACATTCTGTGCTACATGACTTGACAAGTTAATTGGAGTCAACTTAGGTTTAGAAGGTTGCCGAGAAACAGAGCAGGAGCTCCACAAGGTTCCACCGTAGAGAAAAAACACACACACTGCTCACGCGGGGACACTGGCACAAACTTCACTTCCCTTCCAAGATACGTCTTGTAATCTCTAACTTATTACTTAGACGAGAAGGGAATTGCAGTTTTTCCACTTTTTATTTCAATTTTCTTTTCCGTTTTTAAGGGGGAAACCTACAACTTTTTAGACCGAGCGCATATTTTTCAATTCATTTTATGCTTCCATGAGAACATTCCAAAATTCACAGGCTGTTAACTAAATTAGGCCACAGGTCAAATGGGCTGCGTTTGCTGTCTGAATCACTTTGCTTTGATGGCCCTCATTCAGAGAATCCACTCAGAGTGCATTGAATGGCCCGCAGTATTGATTGAATTAGACAAAGAACCCTCGCAAAGGAGAAAAAAGACAGAATGCAATCATATTCCCATTAGTGGCAGGGTGGAAGTGGGAGCGTGTGCCGGTCTTTCATTTAGTAGCCTTTCTTATTCAACGTTAATTACTGTTCATTTCACACTCTCAGTCTCCACATTGGCCTACTCTCTGTAGCATTTCCATCACCGCTCGTCAGGTGGAGTAACCCCGGCTCCTCTGAATAAGGTCTCACCTGATGGTCAGCAGATTAAGACTTTCATTTCAAGCAGTGGTCAGAAATGTAATTCCTACTTTTCAAAGGAATATGATGTCTGGCAGGCACATTCATCAGACGCCAGGGTAAAAAAGAAAAAAAAAAAGACTTGGTCTCACTGAGCCGTTGAAGCAGAAATGGCCGAGAAAAAAAAGTAGATTGCGTCGCAGGGCAACTTGTGTCGGAATTGAGAGAGATTTGTGTCATTTCATTCTGCCTATGGCACCTAATGCCTTTGTCTCTGATCTGCTCAGTTTACAGCATCAACGTCACATCCCATACTGACTCCTTTGTTCTCATCTCATAGAATCTACTTAAAATTGTAAGTACAAGGGATGCTCAAGTGTAAGGCAGAAACAGACTAAATATAGATCTACCACATTTTATATATATATATAGATATATAGATATGTATACAGTCATGGTAAAACTTATTAGGCCACTCTTTCTTTAATTTCTTATCCATTTAAAAGTCTGTTTCCACTTAATCTACATTAATCTGGACAAATATAATAACAACAAAAAAGGCTCATAATTAAGTTTAATTTCAGAGTTGATTTCTGGCCATTTTGCATGGTTTTATTGACAGTGACAAAAATCACTTCCGTTCCTACATCACTATCAATAACATTGTACTGACAAATGCAGTGCGTTTAGTCATTGCATGGTTTTGTGTTCATTGTTTCCCCCAGGTGATAAACCTTTAGTGGAACAAGGCATTAAGATGAACAAGGAATTGAAGAAAACAGCAGAGTGGTCTAATCATTTTTTTCCATGTATATATAGGCCTTCAGTGATGTCATAGTTTTGTGACATCAAATAAATACGCCTCATAATAACATTAGTATGACAGCAGAACTTAAGAATACAGCTAGCAAATCAGACTCCAGGGAGAGCTTATGCAATCACAGGACACCTACGTGTTGCCTTCTACGCAGGGCCAGCTAGAAAGCCCTGGGGTCGCAATCACGCGAAGTGATTGGTCTGACTACTCTAAACTGAACGGGCTGTGTCTTACAGATTCTGAAGGCTCTGGCAGATTTTATGGAACCTAACAGCGCAAGCTAGCTGACATATTTTTTAGATTGGATAAAAAGATTTTATCCAACTTTTTAAAACTCTTTTTTATAATAATAAAAAATACATACATAATACAATTTAATTTAAATGAAAATTAAATGAAATTTTTATGAAAAAAATGTATATTTTTTAGTATATTTAAGCCAGCAGAGAAGGCTTTGCTGGCCCTGACGGCCCATTACTAATACATTTATACATAATTATTATATATCATATAATTACATATAATGACATATAATCTTTGAAGCCTGGCAGACAATTTTAAAATCCAAACAGAACTTTGGCAAACAAATGCTATAATCCATTTGAGTTATGATGCAAATTGGCATAATGTTGCCATGTCTGCCAATCAGGTAAGCAGATCAGTGTCTCAAATTTAGCAACACATTTGGTTTTGTAAAAACAGACTAAAATAACAAAAAGACAAATGAACAGGGTGTTTTTATTCAAATCATCAGTGAGCAATGTGGCTCACTTAAAAAGTTAAACAAGCAGAAAATTAATCAGTTCATTGACTGTTGCCACATTAAATCAACAGTTGTGCATCCAACCCTTTTCTCTCCGTCTTCTACTCTAACTCCAACATCAATTTCCTCTATGTCTCCTACCTGGTAGCTCCATCTCTGCGATCATTCTTCTACCAATGTATCCGCTGTCCCTCTTCTGAACATGTCCAAACCATCTCAATCTGTCTTCTCTAGCTTTTTCTCCAAACCTTCCTGTCTGTAATGTCCCACTAATCACCTCATTCCTGATCCTGTCCATCCTTGTCTCTCCTAAAGGGAATCTCAGCATCTTTATCTCTCTGCGTCCTGTCTTCTAACCTTCTTATAGTGTCTCTATTCCAGGGGACACCAACCTTTTTAAAGGAGCTTTTCTCAAGGGCACTCAGTAATACAAGTTGTTTAATGTTGACTTACCAAACAATGTAATAATTAAATTTTTCGGGAAAAAAATAATAGTGAACAGTCTTGTGACCGTCAAATTACACCCATTTGAACAGACCTGGGCAAACTATGGCCTGAGGGCCGGATGCGGCCCATTTGACGTTTTAATCCGGCCCGCCAAACTTGTCCAAATTATACTATGATTTAAATTAATTTATATTATTGTTATCCTTCTACTTTTTCCCTGCAAATCCTCCTTGTGATTCACAACACTGCACACAATGAAATGTGACCTCTGCATTTAACCCTTCACCAAAGTGAACAGTGGGCAGCTTTGAGCGCTAGGAGCTGTGAGTGGGAACGGTTCCCTGCTCATTGGACCTGGTGGTAAGGGATTCAAACCAGGCGCCCTGCCACCCTAGTCCGATTCCTTAACCTAGGCCACCAACTGTTACAGTACAATTTTAACACTTTTTAGTTTTGACTAATTTTGCTTCCTGGGAACACACCCCACACACGAAAAACAGACCCCACCCTATGGCTTGTTTTTTTGGAGCAGACCATGGGGGGTTCCCACGGGCACCTGGTTGCTAACCCTTGCTCTAATCCATCCATCATGGTCTCACAACTGTCCTGTAAACCTTTCCCTTCACCTTAACTGACTCTCTTCTATCTCTCTCTTCTTCTCCTCTCCTCCACTGCTCTGAACGGTAGGGCTGGGTATTGATTCAAATTTTCTAAATCGATTCGATTCGATTCACAAGGGTTCGATTGGATTCGATTCACAATTCGCGGTTTTCGATTCAGTTTTTGTCATATCAATTATAGTTCGGTACCAACGTTATTCTCAGAAGAATCAAAGCTAAAATTGAAACTTAATCCATTTGCTAATAAAAAATTTATTTTTTTACATTTATTTCCATCACAAATTTGCTCCATCATGCGTTTTTTATTTAACATGACTTAACCCAAAATTACAAGGCAGAATTTAGTTTTTAGATTTTAGTGCCATGTTTTTACATTTTTTTACGTGCGAGTGTGTTAACTCGCACGTAACCACGTAAATACGTAATCACCTGTGGTGCCTGAGCTCACGTAAAGTTGTTGGGAAAAGAAGGAAAATAAAAGATCGATTTTTGGATTTATGAATCGATATCGTCCTATTAACAAAAAAAAAAATCGATTAATCAATTTTTTTTTAACTCAGCCTTTCTGAACTGTTGATCTCACCTATGCTCCTTGTAACCTCATAATTTCATACACACTATATATTCCCGTAAAAAAGAATATATACTCTCTTTTTTTGGACCAACACTATCACAACTTAATAAAAGTAGTAAAAGTTTAATAAAAAAAAAAGCACATGACATTTCTCACCATTTTTCTCGTCGTTTCTGCAGCAACAAAAACACCTTCAGGTGAGAACACCAGCCCTGGATTCTTGTGATCATTGTCACTTATACAGTACCTGTAAAAAGGTCAAGTCAGCGTTAAGGTGGAACATGAGAAATGTCATACAAAAGTACTGTGATTTCAGGGATGTATAGAGCGAAACAGCAGCAACTTTCAACAAGTCACGTCTGCAGTTAATTACCCATAAATATGCCAAACTCATCAGGGTTGAACTTTCACACTAATGACTTGTTGGATTAGTGAATCCCTCTCATTAAAGTCTGTGTACAGGGTATGGGCTGCGGTGTTGCATGTGTAAAATAAAGTGAAAGCCTTTTTACGGCTTCAGTGGAAGGTGAGTAAATCGAATAATTGCTACCAGTCAGGTGTGAGGAGTTAAAAAAAAAACCTCATTCAGTGGGTGAGTTTCAGGATTTAGAAGTTGGGATTTCTTCAGGGAAACAGTCAGGGTAAGGTTGGCGCTATTTTGTGTGGGAAAAACACACACACACACACACACACACACACACACACACACACACACAGTTGCTGCTTTATTTCTACATATTTTCTTCATTTCTCTATAAGCTTCATCATCAACAGTGAAGTTTAGTACTCTTAGAGGCGCCCTGCAGGGTCCTCGCCATGCAATGATCCCCTTTTTTTCTCCTGCATTTAACATCTGCTACCCAAACGCATATCTTAAAGTGACAATTAGTGTTCACAATAATGGTAGAAATGACAAAGCATAATGAATACAACAAACTTTAAAAAGTCTCTAATGGTGCCTCTTACTCCTTAAAGTGTTATTCTATAGCTACACTGTTGCTCTGCGTATGCCTAAAGAATGAAGTTTTTTTTTTTTTTTTTCTTAATATATATATTTTTCTGTTGTTTTTATACAGATGGCATTGTAGCCGTTACTAGGAAACTGAAGCTACAGGGGGTTAAAATAGATCAACGCAAACAATTCTACAGGGATTCTGACAATAAGGGCAGTCATTATCTTCCTAGTACGACTCAAACACTAACCACAACCTGGGAGTGATTGGGACAACATAGTGCTGTAATGCGTTAGTACCAATTATTTTTTCGTTTTTTTTTTTTTTTTCTGGTTTTCGACAACCAGAATACTTTACAAAAATGTAATTCTGCTCTGATTTGGCTGTCGACAAAGAGCATTATTGAACAGATAGCAGTGTTGTACTTTTCCTCCTAGTACTGCAGTGAAAGTGAGCCCAGCCCTCTGAGGCTCAGTGAGCAAAAACATGCCGGCAGCAGGCACACACATGATCTGGATGTCATGTTGAGACGGTGAAATCTGTTTGCAAACACTAGGCTCTCTATGGACCGGCACTTTGTAGTCATGGCAATTTACCAGGCAATAACTGGCACGTGGAAGTTCTTCACTTTCACGTTTTCTCCATTTCCTCCCCTTTTGGTTTAGGTTCATTATCATTGCCATTGGTGTTTTTTAGATCAAGCAGATAATATCTGCTGTATTTTCGCAAACCTTCTTTTTTAAATCTTCATCCATTTTCATCATGCCAGGAGAAAAAGCTAGAGAAGTCAGATTGAGATGGTTTAGACATGTTCAGGGGAGGGACAGTGGTTATATTGGTAGATGAATGATTCTAGAGATGGAGCTACCAGGTAGGAGACAAGGAGGAGATTGATGGATGTAGGTAGGGAGGACATGGAGGTAGTTGGAGTCAGAGTTGAGGACACAGAGGACGGGGACAGATGGAAAACAGTTGACTCGCTGTGGCAACCCCTGAAAAAGGGACAAGCCGAAAGGAGAAAGAAGATCCATTCCCATCATAAGATATTAAAAACCTTCTGTAATTCTGGTAGTGCGTTGCCAACTTTATTTGCGCCACAGCCCGGTTAAATGTCTGGTACTTATTTCACGGACCAGTCGTTAAGTTGTGGCAGATAAATAGCCCTTAATTTCCGGTGTTCTGAAATATTTTCCTACCTATAAAATCTTCCTACCTAAATTAACTGTGCATGGGCACAACAAGGGTTTCTCAAGTGCACACAGCTTATAATTATCTGCTACCAGGAAACTGGTAAACAAGGTTAAAATCTTGACTCTGCGTCATTTTGAGTTTATTATTGTTGTCTTCACTGAGAAAACATTTCCTAATCAAATATAGTTGCATTATTGATTATGGAATCCTAGCCATTCTATTGGTCAGTTCTTTTGTTGTAGCCAGATGGGGCAAAAAGGAAACATTATTTCTCTGCGGCCTGGCACCCATTCACCCACGGACCAGTACCGGTCCCCGGCCCAGTGGTTGGGGAGCACTGACCTAGATTACAATTACAAGACCACTGCTACATTAACAACTTCCTAAAGACACATTGGTTTTCTGCTCTGTCTCTGATAATAGACATAAAGCGGTCCAGTTGAAAGCTTCTTAAATTGTAGGATTGTTCCGTCTTTGCTGACAAATCTTTTTTGCTGCCCCCTGCTGCCACGTCTTCGCATTTTCTCACATAAGGGAAAACACGACCGTAGATGCTGTTCTAGACATCTTTATTCATTTTTAGATTTTCAAGTTCATCTATCATTCACACCATCCTCCAAGTCACGCAAGACAAAAAAAAAAAAAAAAAACTTTGGCACTGACTTCAACAAACATCTTTTCTCAGTGATATAAAATATTTTAAGGGTGTGTGTTATAAAAACAGGCATCAGTTTCACCTTGATTAAGTCTGAGGGAATAACATTTTGTCTTGTTTTACTACAGGATACCATATTTATGGTGTACAATATTTTTGCTCTCTGAACAGTCCTTGTAAAGTGAAACAATGATGCTGTGCTCAATGATGGATTAATCTGTAAGTGCAGCTATGCATCAGATTTTATCATGCAATTTACCATGATGGATCCCTTTAAATCACAGCGACCTAAAAAAAAACACTAGTGGACACATTAACATGATCACCAGGCTTGATAAATACCCACACGACTCACCCCCAACACCCTTAAACACCTCCCTTCTTGCCTCCCCTTCCCCTCCAGACAAACTGTCAGGGCTGAAACCTCCATCACATCCTGCTGAGGCTGATGATCCAGCCTTATTTCTCACAAGGCAAAAGCCTCTAATGTATCCCGATATGTGCTGAGGTCAGTTTCACACGACAGTCTTTTTATTTATTTGCACCAATCTCTTTGTGATAATAACTTCTGAAGCAGCACAGAGCACTTTCCTCGGGACATTTTTTTTCCTCTATATTGCACACAGGTTGTTATTAAGTCACCGTTTGTATGTCTGTCCAACACTAGTAAAGGCCACTCATGGGTTTCCTTTATTGTTGTAGTTTGTTCCAAAAAGAAAGCAAATTACGCAGAGCGGTTTAATCGCCCTTTGTGATTACAGCAGACGTCACAACCTTCAAAAAGTCATTTCCTGGATGTAACAGCTTGCATGTTGAGCAAAGCTGATTGGATCGAACGGTATTAGCAGCTTAGTCATTAAAAGCTGAGAAAAGGAGCTTTGTAACAGGATGGTACGGATGTTTTAAAATAGTACTGAACGATCAGCGGCAGCTTATTGGTTAAGGAACCGTACTGTGGTCCAGAGGGTTCCACGTTCGAATCCACCAACTGCTAGGTTACCGCAGAGGTGATCTGAGTCGTCCCCACTCACTGCTCCCCGGGCGCTAAAAGCTGCCCACTGTTCACTTTGGTGATGGGTTAAATAGATCAAATTTCGTTGTGTGGTGGGAATCACAATGACAATGGGTTTTCTTTCCTGCTTTCCTGATCTTTCCTGATCTCAAACTTTCACCTGAAGTGTCCATCTCTCTTCATGGCCAGAACCACCAAGTCTATGAACATCAGAATACCTGCATTTATACAAAATGCAAGATTTAATGATCGGAACTACCACAAAACTAGCCCGGTGTTTATCCCTCAGTTAAGAAAATAACTAAATTAAATAGGAGAGACAGTAAACAAGCATCACTTACTATACTTAATGATGCTTGTTTTTAATTTTTTATTTATTTTATATTTATTATATTACATTATATTTATTTTATTTATTTTTTTATATCTGTTATTTATCTATTTACAGGCTGTAAACATTTACTACTACATGAAATGTTCAGTAATCCATAAACAAAATAAATTAAAAAAAAAAAATGTAAAGATAAGTTTGTGAAACTGATCTCTATATGCAACCCAATGTTACAAAATAAAATAAAAAATAAAAAAGTAAAAAAAATTACTGAAGTTGTTAGAAATTTGTGGTGTTAAAATGGGGTCACAAGTAAAAAAAGGTTGGGAACCACTGCCAGGACTAGTTAAGTGCATAAGGCTGAATAAAAAAAGTGTTACTAGTAACCTAAACAACAGAGATCCACATTAAAGTTGCTGACTATAAAGGTATTATCAACAATTTTTCTCAATATTTTCATGTAAATAGTATTTCTTTTCTTAACTCTTTGTTGCAACGCATTTGGGCATATGTGTAAAAAAAACGTAACTCTTCATCAGATTGAGATGAAACAATAATAGGGTTCCCCTTGTGGTCGGCCCCAAATAATTACAGCACTCACATTGATAATGTTAAATTTAAGGATTTTTGGGGGGTACTTCTTTATAACGGGACACAAATAGACAATGTAAATAGTTTGTACTGATATTTAAGACACCAACTTTTAGTTGAAGTCATAACTTGATAGAATCTTTAGTCCACTTAAGGACTTGGCAAAGTCCATCGTAAAGAACTGCACAGCTGGCTACTCAGCAGCTGAAGTCTCAGTCTGCCACAGAGAAAATAATAACGGCGTGCTTGGAGGCAAACTGGAACAAATTCTGTAGATAATTTGAGACGGCTGCCAAGGAGCAGAACAATACGGCAGGACATTTTCCAGCACTTCAGTGACACCAAGCCTTGCAAACAGCCAAACATTATGATACACACTCGCTTCTGAACAGCTCCAACAAAAAAAATGCTCAGCAATAAGAGTAGCCTGACAGGGGCCGACACTGCTATGTTGGTGGCAGTTTGTTTTTTTAGACCTTTTGGGCAACAAAGCAGCGTGACGTGTCATTTTGTCGAGCGCGCTCCTTCCACAGCAAATATGCCGCCTGCTGTCGTCCGGCTGTTGTCTGATGATCTTTAAATTGTTGGAATTGTCTGCTGTGGCTTTGTAGCATGACCTGTGATCAGGTCCTCATTATGGTTTTCTTTCCAGTGGCAGGCCGTGCATTTCAATCGTAGACCTTCAGTGACATCATAATATCGTCATACACCAGGATTTGAGAATCCACATATATACATAACACCACACTATATGCTAAGCAACACTTAATTTCCAGAGTGTTTAAAATCAGTTATTCTTAGTATTTTGGCGTAGCAGGAAGTTCCTAGTTCCTTTCCTGGTTCCTATGAACCAGCAAATTTAGTAGTCAAAGTGCGAAAGCGTATGGTGGGAGGTTTGACAAAGGCCATTGCCGGGGAGAGTTTAAACCAATCACGGGACACGTTCGTGTTGCCTTCTACCTAGGGCCAGCTAGAGGGCCCTGATGTTGCAATCTTGCAAGATGATTAGTCTGACCGCTGTGATCTGAACGGGCTGTGTCCATTCACTTACGGCGGGTAGAGCCCTCACTTTTGATTCTGAAGGGTCTGGCAGATTTCATGGAACCTGACAACACTAGCTAGCTGGAATAGGACTGGATAACAGGTTTTAATCCAATTTTAAAATTAAAAAAATATCTTTTTATATTCATAAAAAAAAAATTATATTTATTTATATATAATTTATATAATTTTTTAAATAAAGTTTTATCAAAAAATATGTGAGAATAAATGTGTTTTTCTGTGTATGTTTAGGCCAGTAGTGAAGGCTTTGCTGGCCCTGACGGCCCACCATTATTTTTTTTTTTCCTGTCCAATACTTTATATTAAATGTCAAGAAGTACAGATTCAAAGAGGCAATATTTTCTATCTCCTAAGTTTTTACCTTGAGCCATCTGCTCAAACAGAAATGATCAATAAACATATGATGGAAAAGTTTCCTTTTTTGAACTATTTCCTATTAATAAGATACAATATGGTCGGTCGGAGCAGGTTGCGTGTGAATTTTCTGCCTCAAGGCATATTAAAATGCAGAGGATTTTTCGTGTAAGATTAAATACATATGAATTTCTATAGTGATTATGCCATATAGCGTATAAATATGGTAAATGCTACATATATTTCAAGACGCAATATAGATTTTTAGACTCTCAATGTAATTAATATCGATTTCCGATTCAAAGATTATTTTCTTTTATTAAAAGATTCACTGTCCAGGCTATAAATAAATGATATAAATCTGTGAGTCTGAATAACCTTCAAAAATTACCGCAGTTGACAGACAACAAAAAGAGCAAAATAAATCAGATGCAGGTGAGAATTACTCAATATCAACATGCAGTCATTGGTATTTCAAAAACTGTGGTAGACGCAGTACAAAGTAAATCATTTTGGTGAAATAACAAGCTTTTCAAATTAAAGTGCTGCACTCCAAAAACACCAACGGTTTGGGTAGAACATAAACAAGCTAGACTTGTGCTTGCTGACTTCAGTACTGGCTGGAACTGATAGGTTTCTCTGCAAAAAATATGTTTGTCCAAATGTCCAGGACTAACCATGCTCCACTGTGCTGTTATTATTTCACAGCAGTGGAGGAACACTCCTCCCATTGTTACATTGAATGTACGTACTTGTGTCCATAAAGCAATCATGGGCATCAGGAAAAGTCATACATTATAACACTATTCATTATTCCCCCAACCATCACAATATAAATCAATGTAAAAACATATCTGAGTGGGCAGGAATGAAGAGGCGGTGATCCTGGGTGACCACAATGGACAGGGTAGGTAATGAGCTGGGCCACAGTGGCAGTGGGTGGATGAATGGGTCTGAGGATGTTTGAGATGGAGTCATCAGACGGAACCTCAGCGGAGGTTCAAGGATGGATGACAGACGACGGTAACTGTGTCTGAAACACAGGTTCCTATATCCATGTGCTCTACCCTAATGTGTTACATGTGAAGCAAACATATCCAAACATCTTCTGTTGTTAGCATATCCTGGACATGAACTGACCACATGTGTGATTCGTGTCCATAAATAAATCTCTTAGCTGTTCAGTGTCCATTAACTCTCAGGGTGTTTGATGCGCTGGCGCCTTGCTGATGTTGTGCGACTATATGTGAAAAAACACGTCTAACCCAAAGCGGTTACATCAGATGTCGTTGTCAGGATTTCCAAAGACTTGTACTACGCAAGGGAACCCCATATTAGTAGAGAGGGTTTATGTTATGCATTCCTTTGGCCACCAAAAGAGAATATGCGGAGGTGATTTACCGACCTTTGTGCCTGTACTTCTTTGCATTAAACTCTTTGCAACTAAGTCAGTGGAGATTTGCTCTCTTGATCTCTACATCATCAACATTGAAGCAGAAACCACACTATGAATACTGTATTTTCACAACTGGGATGCAACTATTCACCTACTGGTCAGACCTTATATTAGTTCAACCCGAAACGCATCCTTTTCTCCACCAAAAACGCTGCTCACGGATCAGCCAGTTCAGTATCTCTGTCCTCATGTGTAGTTACTTTAGGTAGATCAACAATGTCAGTGAATTTCAACATCAAGAACACAGAGAGGAGCAGGACTAACGGTGAGATTAGTTCTGTTCAGATACAAACAGATTAAATTAACACTCAAAGACAGGTGTTAGTGATGAATACAGTAATGTCGCTTCACAGTTTAAAATCACAGAGTGGGTAAGAGAAGGAGTTTACACATCAACACCTCAAACACAGTTACTGTGACATCTGTCTGATTAGAAAAGGTAACGATGTGATTTCCATTAAAAGGTGTGTTATTGCCGCAGGAAACTAATAAACCCGTCTTGGATATATTGTTTGACGGGTTCAAAAAGTTTCCCCTCACACAGCATAACAACTATACAACACAGCATAGTGTATTTACTAAGAAGTATTGGTGCAGTGCTACAGATCAGCACGGACATAAATGAAAACTCTGGTGGCAGTTTTTTTAAAAGTGGTTTTGAGACATAACTTGTCTGTTACAGTCAACACCTGTGGGCAGCAGGTCTCGACTATTGTTTCCCAAAGATTGGGTCGCATCCCTCAGGGTGTGCAAGGGATTGTGTTTTGGGTCATCTCACAATAGGGGGCCTCTTTGAGGTTAAGGTTCGAGGCTTTGAGGAGCTCCTTTAAGGTTAAATACCAGGACTCCCCTGTAGTCGGTAAGAACTGAAGAAGTCTCTTGAATGAGAGGTGAAACGTCTTCAAGAAACCTATTCTGTCCAGTTGCTCTCAAAGTAACTCACTTTTGGATTTCACAGCCATTTTGCTGATTCAATTAATCAATTATTTAATTGTTGAAAAGTTAAGAATAACTTCTTGTTCGGATATCACTCGGTAAATAATAAAAGAAGGAAATCAGAAAAGCAAACTCCACCACTGCACACAACAAAATGTGACTTCTGCATTACACCCTAACACCGGCAGTCCAATGACTGGGGACGTTGCCATGCCCAGTGCACCATAGTGGTACCCTGGCAGTTGACGAAATTCGAACCTATAGCCTCCGAAACCCCAGTGCATTTCAACCACAGGCCTTCAGTGATGTCATAGTCTTGTGACGTCAAATAAATATGCCTCTTAATAACACCAGTATGACACCAGAACTTAGGAATCCAGCTAGCAAATCTCCTAGTTCAGATTTAACATGTTGCAAGATGACATTGTCAGACTCCCGGGAGAACTTATCCTATCACGAGACACCCATGTGTTGCCTTCTACACAGGGCCAGCTAGAAGGCCCTAAGGTCCCAATCTCTTGAGATGATTGGTCTGAGTGCGCTAAACTGAACGGGTTGTGTCAATTCACTTACACTGGGCGGAACCCGCACATTTGATTCTGAAGGCCCTGGCAGATTTCATGGAAACTTTTTTTTTTGATTTATTAGAAAGATTTTATCCAACTTTTTAAAACTCTTTTTAATTAATAAAAAATGCATACATAATACAATTTGATTATTTTTCTGAGTACATTTAGGCCAGAAGGGCTTTGCTGGCCCTGACGGCCCACCACTGCCAACCGCATATAAGTTCCCTAGCTACTAGGCCACCACTACCCCTAATGTAATGTTGATGCAATTACATGAGAGATTAATTCTATAAAAAGTACCTTATTGATCCTATAAGACAAATTCAGGCAGAGTTTTCGAAGTGTGTTGCACACAGACTCCACTGACTCAATACCAAATACCTGTTCATTTAAGATTCCCTGCCTCTCCCTTATGTGACAGTGGGAATACTGATTAGCTCCACTCAGGGATGTATACTTGACATTGATGTTATGTTAATGCAGTGTCACTCTCTCAGCCACGTTCATGCACAAACACAGACACTCTGCATCAGGCACCTGCTGGCATAAGCTGTGAATTTTCCTGTGATCTGCTGATATTAGAAAGTCACTGTATGCAGTGAAGGACACCTAGAAATAATTGTGCTGTGAAATTAATATACCTACACCACTGTTTTTCTCTTTTTTCACTTTTTTCTTTTTCCTTTCTCTTCTCATGCAACCAAACGGGCAAGCTGCGGTTCTCTGACCCATTTCATATCATTTCTATCTTGTTCTTTTCTACTATTATACAAAAAATGTAACCTTTGATTTTGGCACGTGGTGGTCAGTGTGCAGCACTGCAGTATGGATCTAGCTCAGGGATATAAGATAAAACCTTATGTTTGCCTGTTTCATTTTTTTAAATCACAAACACAAGAGATTAACCCCGGCCCTCGCTGTGGTTGGTTCACAGTAAGTCAATATTGGAGGGATAAACAATCCTAATCAGCGTGATAAAAGCCTCGCTGCTGTGACCAAAGGGACAGTTACTATGATTCTTAGAAATAATTATTCTGCATGCACAACTGACTCTGCATAAACAAACAGAATTAGAAGACATAACGCCACAGAATCTGTGAGTGGTGTGATCGTTCTGTGTGTGTGTTTGCTAACAGTCTGTTTTTACAAATTTACATAAGAAACGGATTTCATCTTGACATTTGTTTTTGTTTTTCTATAAAATGTACTTTATACCTTACACAAAACAACAGTTTAACTGCTTTAATACATTTTGCTGTCTAATTGGTAACTGAAAATTAAATGTGACTAAAACAAATACATTTTTTAATTGCAATTAGACAAAAATTAAAACATAGTCTTAACCAATGAAATGTTTTGTGACTGGGATTTTTTTTAAACACAAAATCTATATCCAACATACCAACAAACACATAAAATATAAACATAAGGTCTGGACTGTTTTTTTTTTCCAATGTCACAATTCCTTCAACACATTCAAGCATATGCACAGAATAGTGTTCTCCAACCTTTTATGCACCACAGACCAGTTAAATGTCTCGTCGTTAAGTTGTGGCTGAATAATACCCCTTATTAACTACCTAAAAAAATCCTCCTACCCAGATTAACTGTATATGCACACAAGGATTTCTCAAGTGCACACAGCCTATAACTTTCTGCTACCAGACCAGTATAAAAAGATAGAATCTTATATCAATGAGATCTGCGTCATTTTGAGTTTATTGTTGTTGTCTTCACTGAGAAAATATTTCCTAATTAAATATATTTGCATTATTGATGATGGAATCCTAGCCATTCTATTGTTAAG
Organism: Paraplagusia blochii; assembly: GCA_016785265.1. Lineage (NCBI taxonomy): Eukaryota > Metazoa > Chordata > Actinopteri > Pleuronectiformes > Cynoglossidae > Paraplagusia > Paraplagusia blochii. The sequence goes on from JAFBJS010006315.1 coordinate 50,489, forward strand.
TTCTTTTGTTGATATGGGTATGGATCAAGTGGAAGTAATAGCCAGATGGGACCAAAAGGAAACATTATTTCTCTGCGGCCCGGTACCAATTCACCCAAGGACCAGTACCAGTAGATGGAGACCACTGGTATGAACAGATGTTTTCACTGTTTAAAATCAATAGAGCTCCCAAAACCGTCCACAAGGGGTTAGTTTTGCATGAAATGCCTCGCAATTTTAACTATATTATTCACCAATAATGTAAGAAAGAGAAATCTGAAGAAAATGAATGTTTCCCCACCTGCCAACCGACCATTTGTAATTTTACTTAACAGAAATACAAATTTTTAGCCTCAGTAGAATGAGTGTAGTTGTAATAGAGATCTGAACAGTACAGTACATCTGTGTAAAGAATGTTGCAAAGACATTTGTTTTGCAAACACTACATTGAGATAGAACTGTTTCAAGATGGCGCTTAAGGCAGCACCAGCCTTCCTGTCACTCTGCAGTACCAAACGTCTTTTGTCTGGGTTTATTGTATTTATCTTGTGTTCAGTGCTGTACTGCTGCTGGTTTAGGACACTCCCAAGGGAAAAATAAATTCTATCCATCTATCTATATAAAAAAGAAGCTTGAGTAGTGTTTTTTTTTTTTCTTTCCAACAAATACCGGTCTAAAAATTGTTCTATTAATCAATGCAATCAAACAGTAAAATATAAAACTGCCAAACTTGGGTCTATCTCTGTTTGTTACTGCCAGGACATCAAGGATTTATCTGCTTCTACTTCACCTATCTGGAAAAAAACAAATTGAATTCAAACAATTCTCGAGATTAAAGTGCCAACCATCAAAAAGGCATTCTCTACATGCCTGGTCCCCAACGTATTCGCTCCACAGTTTCACACAGAACAATTTCTCACAGACCAGTAGCAGCAGGGGAGTGTGGGGGTCCAGCACATTACAATTAAGTGCCTCATATAAAGTAATCTAATTTTGACATATATTGTGTCCATCCATTATCTAGCCCTTATTCTTTTGGAGCGTCCCAAGTGGCGCTGGAGCCAATATATAAATACAAGTCTTATTTTTATATTGTGCACCTTTCATTTCTATTAGTTGGACATTGAAATTCATGAATCGCTGTGTGACGAAAGCTGTTGTTATCAAACTGACAGAAGATTAAATATAAAATTAGTAAACAAAATAGCCAAATTCAATGGTAGATGAATGATCCTAGAGATGGAGATACAAGGTTGAAAATAAAGAGGAGATTGATGGATGCAGTGAGGGAGGACATGGAGGTAGTTGGAGTTAGAGTAGAAGATACATAGAACAGGAGGAGATGGAAAACAATGATTCACTGTGGCAACACCTGAAAAAGGGACAAGCCAAAAGGTAAAGAAAACAAAAGGTAAAGGGTAACCCTGGACATAGTTGTCCAAAGTCAGTGCTTAGCAACGTCCCGTGATTCCAATGACCACAGTACAGTTTCATGGTACGTGTACGCAGAGGTAGTTGAACAAAGTAACTTTGACATCAGCTAATAAGTGTCATAACAGTTTTCCGCATACTAATAATAATAATAATAATAATACATTTTATCAAAGACGCCTTTCTGACACCCAAGGACACGTACGGTGTATAATAAAGATAAAACAGAATAAAAACAATTAAAGGGTGAATATAGATAATTAATGAATTAATATAGATTGTCACAGAGAGAATGCAGTTCTCAATAGATGGGAGATATGAATCGTGAGATTGAATCAATGTTTTTAAAAGTGGGGGGCGGGGGTCAGGTGTTCTGAATGCGACTGAATGCTCTAACCCCTATGGTGGTCAGACGGACGGTGGGGACAGTCAGGTGGACGGAGGGGGATGATCTGAGGGAACGAGAGGGAACAGCAACATGGAGAAGTTACGGAGGTGCAAGGTTGTGGATAGCTTTGAACCTGAGGAGAAGAATTTTATATGTGATGCCGGGAGCCAGTGAAGCCACTGCTGCAGGACAGGAATCATGTGGTGGAAGGAAGGGGTTTTAGTGATAATACGGGCAGCTGAGTTCTGGACCAACTGGAGTTTATGGAGAGATTTTTGGGAGATGCCGAAGAGAAGGGAGTTGCATTACTTTATCATTCGTTAACAAGAAAATAATAACCCTTTCTTAATAATCTATATATACTGCGCATATTTCAACTATCACAATGCGCAGTTTGTGGCCTGGTGGTTATGGAAGCGGACATAGGTCCGCAAGGCCCCTGGTTCGAATCCCTCTACCATAGAGGTGCCCTGTGTATAGTATCGTCCCCACACACTGCTACCTGAGCACTCAAAAGCTGCCCACTGCTCACATTGGTGATGGGTTAAACCCAGAGGTTACATTTTGTTGTGTGCTGTGAATCACAACGACAAAAAAATAAATTTAATATTTAACAGAAAGAGTTTGTTGACCAGAGTTAGTTCCAAATGTTTTACTTATTGTATTGTTGCCTGACTCCGGCACGTACACAACAGCCACTGTAATGTCAGGGCCTTTTCAAATCCTACAGGGAGAGTTGACTGTTGTTTGCCTCTTGTAGCCTTGTACTTTTCCTCCGCGACAATGTCAGCGAACAACACACAATGCACAAAATAACAAATGTTACACAGCAGCCTCATATGAGATCAGACCGTGAGCGGGTTGGATTGGAAAAGGGAAACATACTTATTAAATGAGCTGCATTTGAATAAAAATGTTAATTGGGGCTTATCAGAGGGCTGTTTTATGCGCTGTGCCAAAACAGCAAGTCAAGTGGATTTTAACATCGGAGATAAACCATCACAGTTGTTTTCTCACTCTATTCCCTTTGCGCTAATATGCTGAACAAAGGCGGAAATTGGAACAGTTTGAGAAAAAAAACAAAGAAAAAAAAAACCCAACACTTTACAGTCGACTAAATAACAAAAGTCAGGTAAATTCTTCAGCATGAGGGAAGCTGTCTTAACACATAGTTCATCATCAAGGTGTCTGTTATCAAAGTCACTGTTTTTCTGTACCACTGATGTCCTCTCACCCTGCACTACAGATGACCGAATAAAACTCAGTTATACTGTTTGCTTTTATCAAGAACATGTCCTCAAATATGTGACATGACCATGGTATGGTCAGAATCACTGACTTCAAAAAACAATCTCACACTCCTCCCAATTTCCAGCTCATGACACCACAGTTCAATGCCACAAAGAATTTCCATAATTATTATTCACTATTCCTTAAAAACATTAACCAAACTACTAGGACTAACCCTAACTAATGTGCCTCCCTAGTGAAATGATATTGACATCAAGGGTCCTCAGCTTGAGTTCAAGATGCAAAGTCACCGATTTTATTCAATAAACACAGTAATCTTTGGAATACATGTATTTCCTACAAACCCCAAAAACACCAACTAAATGGCTCGAAAATATTTAATTTTTTTGTTTTGTTTTGGTGAACCAGGCCATGTTTGGCCTCAAAAACTGCCTTTTTTCTCAAACAAAGAGCCTCCTTGGACATCCTCCATTTCAGGCCTAAAGGCTCATTTCCAGTTGATTTTCTCCCATTTTATTTCCCTTTTAAACTTCCAGTGGCCTCACGGCCTGCAGCAGGGCTTACAGTACAAGTGCAGTGTTATTTGGAGACTGTGATCAGGATGAATAAAAGATGAAAAAAAATATATATATATACACACACACACATATACATATAACTATCTTGGTCTATAGATCAATCTAACTAGATGAGTTCAAGACACCAGAAATATTTATCGATTTATCGATCTATAAATCAATAGATCGATAAATATATCTACACAAAGGTTTACAAGACGGTTGTGAGATATGATGTATGGTTTAGTGGCACCAGAAAAAAAGCTTGAGAAGCCAGATTGCGATGGTTTGGACATGTCCAGAGGAGGGACAGTGGATACATTGGTAGAAGAATGATCCTAGAGATTGAGCTACCATGCAGGAGGCTAAGAGGAGATTGATGGATGCAGTGAGGGAGGACATGGAGGTAGTTGGAGTTAAAGTTAGATACGGAGGACAGGGGGACATGGAAAATGTTGACTTGCTGTGGTAACACATAAAAAGGGACAAGCAGAAAGGAGAAGAACAGAAATATATGCTGTATATACAACCAACACCAAGTCCTTACAAATTTGTTAGTCACAGAAGATTGCAAAATAAGTAAGAGCAGTGAATTGCAGACTGTGCTAGGAGTCATATTGAAGGAAAAAAAAAAAAACTAAGTAAAAATCTATAGATGCCGACATAAGCTATCCAGCAAAGAGAATAAAGTGTGATCCTTCAGGGAGACATGCCAGAAAGTTCTTCAAAACAACTCAAAAGAAGAAGCAGCCCTTTCAGTTCATCAGATTTGAATTTGAATGACATTTTTGTGATTTTGTTGTTGAGCCTCCTGAGGGAAGTTAACGTAATTTAACTCTGAGTTTCAAAAAAAAAATATTTGACATTGCAAAAGAGTAATGGCAAAGCACAATACTTAAACAAGGTATTCTGGTTGACCTGGGTTGTACAGACTAGAAAAATACAGAATGCAAAGAATAATTTGCAGCTGTTATAGTTAGAATGAGGTTTTCTATTCTTAAAATTATCGAAGATTTCAATAACATTACATAAAATATGTATACATATTTATATAAAAATGATAATCACATATAGTTATGTTGCTGTCCGACCTCACAGAAAAACAACAATAGTATTTGAATGACAACACTTTTTTGTCTCCAGAAGACATTAGTAAAAGACAAAAGACAAAAAATGTCTTACCTTAAATGACATAAAAGATGATCAAGTAATCCGGGTATGGCACAAAAGAGTCCAGAGCCCCCCCCCAAAAAAGTGAATTAGATAAATAATTACATTTTTAAGTGAGAGCTATTAGAGCAGGCTGATCCTCCATGCCTTTCAGATGCTTCTTTTCTGTCTGGTTGCAGGTGTGCAGGGAGTGGCCTTAACAAATTGCAGGTGGACGTAGACCAATTTTGGGCTCTACCAACCCAGTCACATGACCATTAGCTTGGGTTTTCGATTTTTTTAAAGAAATGCAAAACATATTCTATTCTGCGGTGACTGCCTGTCAGCACATCCTTTCTCCACTAAATGGGTGTGAAATAAGAAAAACCTAACCTAATGCTAAAAAAATGAAGAAGCAAAAAAAAAAGGACCTTCAAAATAAAACAGGAAGTAGATAATACGGTTCTTGGGCAGAAACTCAGGTTTATTAAGTAAATTTACTTGACTTGAAATTAATTAAAGAGTGTAGTCTACACTTAAAGAAATGTAGACTACATGGAATTAAATCACTACTTTTATTGTGTAGACAGGGGTGTCCACACTTTTGTGGCTTGGGCACTACTTTTCAAATGACCAGACCAAAGTGCTCTACTAACTTTATTAATACTTACAATACATCTACAAAAGTAACTGAGTATACCCCCCCCCCCCTCTCTCTCTATATATATATATATACACATACATGCATATATACTGTATATATAGATATATACATACATACATATATACACATATATACATATATATACATATATATATATATATATACATATATATATACATCGATTAAATGTATGTAGCTTTTTGGCCCCAAAAAGATCATTGACTTGCTGATTTAGTCCTAGAGATATAATGTAAATATATTTAAATATTGGATTTTCATTTCCATTGCTCATGATCTACCAGCCCTCGCTCTGTGTAGATCCTGATATACTTATTGCGCCAGTAGAATTAAGTTATGCACAACATACTTACTACATATACTCATTTTACAAGTATATGGAAACATATCAACGAACATTCTCAGTTATCCACATGTCCAGTTATGGACAAGGCTAAAGAGTTTCATTAGGCAACGGGACATTAGGTTTTTCACCTCTCATCCCAGAGGCTTGTACAGATGGGTACTTATCGGTACATCTTAGAAGTAACAGAGCTGCTGTTAGTACTACAATCATTTATATTGTTGCTGTTAGAGGCGGCGGTGTTTCATTTATAGGACGACAGTAACCAGATAGCAATCTATCATACAGCGGAGTGTGTTTAGTGTTTCCCTGTGAATTTCCAGTACAATAGCTGCAAAGGTCGATGAGCAGAGTATCCTTCAGTATCCATGGTGACTGATTCTTCCTACTTACACTGGAGTGTAGTGCACTGAACATCCCACAGCTTTCTGTTTATTTAAACATGGACCCTTAATGTGGAGAGTCCTCCGTAGCTGTGAGTGTGAGGTGATGCTGAAGAGAGATTCATGTCCTCTTATGTCTCGCAGGTTAAACTGTTTTGTGGTGCGCACTCGCATCTCTATGGGTGGATGAATGCTGAAATGAATGTGAGTGACGGATTTGGGAAATTTCATTTACGGTGTTTCCTAAGCAAAGCGGTTTAACATAAAAACATGATTTAACATTTATCTTTTTTATGTTTGGAGGTAAAAGTTGACAGCGGTATCAAGTGGTCAGCTGTCACTAAATTGACCCGTATGGACAATATTTTGAGAAGCAGAATGCTGTCCAGCAGGCTTTTTTTTTTCCTATTCATGGAGGGATCCACAGGAGACCCCTTAAAAGCCGATGTACAACCCCTGACAGACATTTTGGTGCAGACCACAGATCCTCAACACATTGCCTTGTACAAGCTCCATCATGGGAAGACAAAGAAATATTTTGAACAGGCTGGCAGAGACCTTTTACATCCGACATATGTTTCTCCGTCGGGCCCTGGCAGAGTGTCTGGGAACCCTCATCCTGGTGGTATGTATAGCACAGAGAATCTGAGTAACTGAGAGTATTGGAGTAGTAAAGGCTTGTAAAGTAATTCAGTGTTTTTAAAGACTGCCATTGCCATTATTTCTCTTGTATTTGTTACACAGGGACATTGGACATTAACTACAACATGTTTTTAATGTATAGGTCTGCCATTTTTGTCACATCTGATCTAATTTATTAGAGAATAGCATTGGCATTCTCTAATAGCATAGCAACAAAAACTTTAAATATCAAAAAGTTTCGAATATGTGCTTTAAATGAAGGATTTTCTTTAAATGTTTCCTGTCAAAAATAAGTTATTTTTCTCCTTATTTAAGGAAAATACATTTCCTAAAAAGCTTAAAAACTCAGGCAAGAATTCATTTGTTAGAGGACGGTTCTTTTTTCTTACCTTCCTCAGGAAAATGATGTATATACGTGTACATATATGCATACATGAGGAAAATACACAAAAATACACACATTACACAAATAAACACATTTCTACATAAAAATAGAAAACGCCTCCCATCCAATACATATGAAGACACTTTTTTATATATCTTATGCAATATATACAGTATATATCAGAATCAGAATACTGAATATATATATATATATATATATATATATATATATATATATATATATATACGTGTACATATATGCATACATGAGGAAAATACACAAAATACACAACACAGTTCTACATAAAAATAGAAAACGCCTCTCCGTCCAATACATATTAAGTCACATCTTATGCAATGTATACAGTATGAATCAGAATCAGAATACTGAATATATATATATATATATATATATACAGCAAATGTGTGTGTGTAAATATAAATATATATATATGTATATGTATATGTATTTACACACACACATTTGCTGTCCTTTCATATGCACACCTCTGATATCTGGAATAATGGCGCATTATATAAAGCATTTGTTTTTAGAAATTATTCTTCTTTAGTAAAACGCAGTGAAGTTCAAACAAATCTGACATCTGATCAGCTTACCAAAATCAGCTGCTTCCAAAACAACACCTTGTCCCTCAGTTCCCTGTGGTGTCCCCTGCAGACAACACAAACATCAGCAGAGGGCCCCGGCGTTAGAGAAGCCGACCATTTATTATGCTGCACCCCAGCAGTTACTGATGTGTTCATTTCACCATACCTTCAGCTCTCCTGGTAGTCGAGGCCTTTCAGTGACCAGGTGACCCCTCTTTGGTGGGTGTCCCCACAGGTGGCTAGAAATTATTACCAGCGCCAGCTGTCCAACACAAAGCCCACCCATGACACACAGACACACCCAGGTTAAAACAAAAACCCGGTCTCAGCTGGACCCTGGATCCTGCCACTCAGGAGACTTATTATTCTCTTTGAAGTTTCCCTGTTTCAGACTATCCTCAAAATGACTCCATGTCACAACTAATTGTTTTCTTTTACATCACATTTCAGACATTTTTACGTTGAAGAGACAAGTTTTAAGCGATGGAATGAAATCCCACAACGTTAAGATACACAAACATTTTATTCCACTTTTAGTTATTTGTGGAAGAAATTTTAAATAGATATGATTGTGCATTGGAAGCAAACCAGAAGTTATACTTCACAATTATGTTCAACGTATTATGTTGGTGTATTGGGGAAATTACGAAAAACATAAACTTATGTTTAACATTATGTTCTCATTTTATGAAACAATGTGCAAAATGTATGTGTCAAGTTAAACTTCCAGTGCCGGTTCTACTTCTACTGCATCTACTGCAGTCACATCCCCATAGAGCAGTGTTCAATACAAAAGTATTTTATTTAATAAAAAATCAGTTTCCCATGGATTCTGTGTAATACAACTCTGAACCAGGTGTTAAGGGTTTTGAAAACTATAGGATTTACCATGAAATTTGAAGAACAATTAAATAAAAAAATTAAATCAAACTTTCACATCAAGTTGGGGGCCGCAAAATATCGTTCCACGGGCTACAAATGGGCCTCGGGCCGCGAGTCTGAGATCCCTGCCATAGAGTAATGATTCTCTACCTTATATAGCTTGTGACTTCAGACACCAGAGAATTTCTGCTATCTTTTCCTTAGTGCAGTCACATGACCACAGCTGTCAATCAAGATGTGACAGCTGAGATCTTCATGAAAGTCAATGTTTTTTTTTTAGGCTGTTGCTTTTAATCATAATTTTGAACCAATATATGTATTTAAAATGATTTTTCAGTACATTTAAATACATATCTAGACATTTGAGGGGACCCCATTTGGCGACTTGACAAGGTTGAAAAACACTGCTGTAAGAATGGTAAGATTTTTAACAGACAAGTCAAGAACATATTTTCCAATAAAGTGAGAACTCACTTTTTTTTCAAGAGTAAGTTCTCAGTTTATGACATCCTACCACAGTGCAGATCACCACAAAACAGCATCAGTGAAAACTAGGTCATCATAGTTGAAGCACCACTTAAATGTGGTGAAATCTCTAAAGATAAGTTTGCTTTTTTTAAAACAACAATATTTACAACAATAATTGTGACTCCTGTTCTTCTTGTGTTCCTGAAAATGATGCATTGTCTCCTCGCCTCCTCTGGGGAGTTCTGTGAATGGTTAAACCTGCAGCTCTTGTGTTTTGTTTGTCTTCTTGGTTCAGATGTTTGGTTGTGGCTCAGTGGCACAGCTGGTGCTAAGCAGAGGATCTCACAGCACCTTCCTCAGTGTCAACATCGCTTTTGGATTGGCTGTTACGCTGGGCATCATCATAAGTGGGCGGATCTCAGGTGAGAGAATGACGTTTTTTTAAATGTATTTTTTCCAGTTATTTTAACAATCAAAGAGTAATGTTTCCTGTTTCCTTTTCTGTTCGGCCTTGTGAGGAGTCTGTCTGTTCACTCGTTCATCGATTTCACCCACACCTCACCGATGCATCAGGCATAAATGAAGCATAAATGAAGCATCACCTGTATAATATACAGTAGATAGATGGATTTTTAGATTTAAAAAATTTAACTTTCTCTTTTAACACAATCCAAGAAAAACAGAGATGATCCATGGCCAGCAGAATAAAAAACAACCAGTATGGCTGTCGCACCCTCTACTGACATGAATCTAGGTTACCTTCATCAAAGGAAAGATAGATAGATAGATAGATGGATGGATGGCTGGATGGACGGACGGACGGACAGACAGACAGACAGACAGACAGACAGACAGACAGACAGACAGACAGACAGACAGACAGACAGACAGACAGACAGACAGACAGGTAGATACTTTGCCGGAGAGGTGTTATTAAAAAGAGTCTTCATTAAATTGTGCTGTAGTCACACTCATCAATGTCATGGGAAACAGGAGCTTTCAGTCTATCATTATTACATTTTCTTTTCCCCATCAGAAGCATATATTCCATCAGCATCAGCAAAATTGGCATTGTCATTACTGCTGACGGTTTGACAGACGTTAAACATCTCTAAAAGTAAAGCGGCGGTTACTGCAAAATCAGATTTTTCTACCTGATAACTGACAACTCAAGGAAGCAAAGAAACAGAAACAGGAGCGCCATGGACGGACACGTGCACACGGGTAGAGGGGACACTTGCTTCCTTACTTGACACCCACAGGTCGGTAATTGAAAGGAGCGTGAGCAAGTGGAGGTTCAAACTCAGAAGATTCTGTCAAACACAGCAAAACTACAAAGGCTCGAGTGCCTCACTCCTGCTCACTTCTTCAGTTCCATCTATAATGAGGCTGTCCTTCCTCTAATACAGATTACAGTGGTGAAAAGCAGCTCTTTTAATTAGATGTCTCCTACCCTGACATGATCAAGGTACAGATACCCACACCAGTGTGCTGTCAGAACAGCAGCCCTGATTTGACGTTAAGGTTAGAGAGAAAGGAATGAGTTTGATTTTTTTTTTTTTTTTCTTTTTCTTTTTCATCCCACCAATTTAATTTTTGACACAGTGTTCTTCCATTTTAACAAGATTTCAGCAAGACCACAGTTACTGAAGAACAGATTTAGCTTTAGTATTAGCATAAATACCTGCAGAAATTTGCAGACTAATTTGGCACGGAATCTTGTGATTGGTGTGAAAGTTAAATGAAAAGGGAAGGATGCCAATGGTTTTTAAAAATATTATCACCTAAAAATGTTTGTAATAAAAAATATAATGTCTTTTGGTTTCATCTAAATATAAACATATATATGGTTCTCAACTGGTGGGTCCCGACCCAAAAGACGGTCTGACCCACGGTCCACGGACCTGTTCCGTTTGGGTCGCAAACTGCTGGTCAAAAATTAAAATAATGTGAATCAGCTGTAGAGCATGTGTTTTATTTTTTTTTGAAAATTGATTTGCTTAATGACCACAGGAAAATGTGAGTCCCAGAGTGAGACCAGTTGAGAACCACTGATATATACCAAAGTCTGAATATATATACAATATATACACTTTATAGATACTTTGGTATATATATATTCAGACTTTTCGTATATGCATTTTGAAACATTAATTTCCTGAACTGTATGCCACAATATATGATATATATATATATATATATATATATATATATATATATATATAGATACACATGGTTTACCAGTAATATGTTATATGCCACAATATATGATATATATATATATATATATATATATATATATATATATATATAGATACACATGGTTTACCAGTAATATGTTATATCCCATTATTATCTAAAAACAATCTTAGATCCCATTAAATGTCTTTTCCTACTAATTATAAAAAATACT
>JAFBJS010006316.1:0-28183 GCA_016785265.1 Paraplagusia blochii
ACTGGTCGAACAGTGACCCACAACAATTACATTTGTCCCACAAACGTCACAGTATTAACATCTTCAAATAAAGCTCTTAACTTAAGAGAAATAAGGTGTAGCAACAGCTTATATAATTTTTCTTTAACACACCTTGTCAGAACAATTTCAACCACTTTAACAATACAAATCATAACAAATCAACAATTAACAATTAAACACTTTCAGTTTCTCTGAACCCGCTTCCATTGTCTCCCTTGACTTTCTCTCTCTCCACGTCTCCGTCTGTGGCGGCTGTTTCTCTCCCTCTCACTCTGCCTGCGGCTGTTAACTACCGAGAATGCCGAGAGTTGATTGGCTGAAAAGCACCACGTGGAATAATTTAAACATGTACACGATTGGTCAGTTTATTTCCTAATACCGGCGCAGCTTTTCCTGTGTTTACAATGGCGTTGGTCGTAAACACTGAAAAAGCTGCGCACCTTAAAACTTTGCCGTTAAATTAATCAGCCGTATAAATAGATTATAGATCCGGGTCCGTACAGGATTACCCCTGGGTCCGGACACGGACCGCGGTCCGCCAGTTAGTGACCCCTGACATAGAGCAAACACAGATCTGCTGCGTCTCTCTCACTCTCACACACGTCTGCTCCCCCGCCTCCTTGCTCATGCACTCACCCAGACGCATACATAGACCATGGAAAACAACAGAATTCTTTGAAAAATTAACTAAAACTAAGTTCATGATTGTAGACCAAAGCGGCTGCGAAAGAGAAAAAAAAACTGACGCTCCCTCTCTCGCGCTCTCCTCGGGGAAACGTCTGGGGGAAAGACTTTACTTTACCGCATTACTGTATGAGAACAAATAGACGGCCCCTTTTTTATTTATTTATTTAATTAATTTATTTATTTAATTAGGACAGTGCATATTCATCAACATGTCGGTGGAAGCAACAATGTAAATATGCCGGAGTTAGCACAATAGCTAATTTTCATCCGTTGTCCTAAGGCAGGTTGGTACAGTAAACATTTAACAAGATGTAATGGATATACTGTATGAACCACAGGATATCAGTAGAGCAGACATTAAACGGGAAGTGACGCCAAGTGTACATAAATCACAAGACATTAGACTTTCAACAGGACATAAAAAACAAGATACACATGGATCACGAGACATTACGATGTGCTATAGACATTTTAGATAAGTCTCTGGACTTGCAAACAGGTAACAAATCTAACTGTGAGGGCATGACTGGTTAGTTTTCAACCATTGTTTCAGTGTTTTTTTGAATGATATGTAGGTGTCACAGTTTCTGACATGGGCTGGTAGACTGTTCCATGTCAAATTGGGTTTCCTCCCAATTTTTCCTGGGTCCCTTCTTCACATTTCCCGATTCCCGGGAAATGGTTCTGATTGCATTTCCAAGGAATCCCGGTTCCCGGGATTAAACCCTAAACGTCACCATTAGCAAACTAATTCAGCCACAGTTATAGTCTGTTGGCTTTTATACTTCAGTTTACTACGTTTAGCGGCAAGTAGCCAAGAATGAATGGCTGTTGTAGTTTAGACTAATGTTGTCACTGACATAACAGAAATGGAAACCTCTCCTTAAACAGCATGTAATGCATATCATTTCTTAGCCTAAGCACATTCACAGTGGCACTGTAGTACAGTACCGTACATACAGTACTCAGTTATATATTTTCATTTTCCTTAAATTGCTATTTTCAGTTGGTAAAAGGACAAGACCACTTATGCAAATCAGTTTGTATGTATCCTGTAGTATTCACACAATACCGTGTTCAAGCTTAAAGCTTTTGTGGTGTTTCTTCACATTGCACATGCACAGTACATTGTTTTGATCAACTTGGATTTAAGCCAACTACTGTGGCTTAAATCCTGCATAGAAGACATAAAGACCTGGATGATCCATAGCTCACATATAAAAAAAATTTCTAAGACTGCCAACTTTCATCCTCGTAACATTAGGAAAGTCGGGCAAATACTAATCCTTGGAGGCAGCTGAGAAGTTGGTTCATGCATTTGTTACTTCTAGGCTGGACTATTGTAATTCTTCATTAGCCAATTTCCCAACCAATTCTCTGAGATCTCTACACCTTATCCAGAACACAGCAGCTCGTGTTCTGACCAAAATCTTTTCCTTTTCCTTATTTACTCCCTATTAACACCCCTTGCCGGGGACCTCACATCCCCGGAGTCTTTATTCTTTCCCCAGAACTCGATTGTCATGGGCAGCCACTGGACGTAACCTACCACCTCACCACCAACCTACAGTCACAAGTTCTCGGGACCAGACCTGGAGCACATGGACTCCAAATGGACTTAATTCAGAATATCTTAATTTATAATTAGACTTCTTCATTTATAATAATTAGCTACTGCTATTGTTTTGCCTGCCCGCCTGTCCATCCTGGGTGAGGATCCCCTCCGTTGTACCTGAGGTTTCTTCCTTTTTTCCTGCCTGGGTTTTTTTGGGAGTTGTCCCTCAGTCGGTGTGAGGGTCTATAAGGGAAGGGGGTCATTACTGTCTGTATTCTATATTGTTTCTCTGTTATTTGTCAATAACTGTGTGTCTAAAGTGCCCTGAGATAGCTGTTGCTGTAATGGTTCCCAGCAGGAGACCCAAAAGTCAAACTCGTGAGTGGTGTTGAATTCAGAAAATTTATTAAAGAACCAAACAGAAACAAAATCCTGGGACCAATTGGGTCGCCGCAGGAGAAAACGCGTTAACGTAAGAAAACGCAAAAAAACCTGGGACTCAGTCTCGCAGGAAAGTAACAAACAAGAACATGAACTAAATAATAGAAGAGAAACACTAAAACAAAATCAACCTGGAACCGCTAGAAGTCAACCGCAGGGAAAAAACTAGAAAAAGAAAAACAAGGTTTTAAAGTAGGAAAAACCAAGAACCTACCAACGGAGAAAATGACAAAGTAAAGCCAAAACAAGAACGAGAAAAAGGGCGGAAAATGCCACCATCTGGTGGACAAACATTGTGACTACCGGCAAGACATGACAGAACCCCCCCCTCAAGGGGCGTTCCCCGACGTTCCAACAAAAAAACAAATTGAACAAGACATTACACAACACCAAAATCAAACTCGTCGTCCCACACCATGCCCTCCCCCCCAGAGTCCACAGACGGCCTACTCTCAGTGTCCGAGACGTGCTCCGAACCCAACTCCGCCGAGGACGGGTGGGCGGTGGGAGGTCGGAGGGGGGACTGAGACGACTGTCTCCCCATCTTTCTCCGGTGAATTGGGGAGATTGGTAAGTCCTCCTCTGCTCGACCTGCGACGAGCTCTCCTGGGAGAACTAGGAACAGGGACTATTGATCGCCTCCGACGACCCCGCCTGGGTGGAACAGGTGCTCTCTCGCCCAGAGGAACAGCAGAGGAGGGACCGGGCTGCTCAGGATTCTCGGAGTGGAAGTCCTTGATCAGTGTCTGGTCCAGGATATTGGAGGTGGGGATCCAGCATCGTTCCTCCGGGCCGTATCCCTCCCAGTCAACCAGGTAACGGAGGCCCCGGCCACGACGCCGGGACTCGAGGATGCGGTTGACCGTGTAGGTCTCACCGCCGTCAATCCATCTGAAGGGGGGGTGCAGCCGGGATCACAGGCGACAGGGAACTGGACTGGACTGGCTTGATCCTCGAAAAGTGGAACACTGGATGAACCCTCATGGTCGCTGGGAGCTGCAACCGTACTGCCACTGGGTTGATGATCCGGTCCACGGGGGAACGGACCCAGGAATCTTGGTGCCAGCTTCCCCCCTTGCCCTTGATGGGCAGATCACGGGCGGAAAGCCACACCATTTGCCCCTTCTTGTAGGACAGGGCCGAGGATCTGTGGGCATTGGCAGCCGATGACTGGAGGGTCTGGCTCTTCAGGATCTTGGACCGCACCTCCTTCCACGTCCGACGACACCGTCTCAGGAATGACCGTGCCGAAGATGACTCAGCTGCCCCCTCCTGGGCCTCGAAAAGAGGCGGCTGGTACCCATATGCCCCCTGGAAAGGGGACACACCTGTGGTTGCTGAGGTCTGTGAATTATGGGCATATCCAGCCCAGTACAGCATCTGCGACCAGGAAGCGGGGTTTGCCGAGCACAGGCAGCGAAGCACTTTCTCGACCTCCTGGTTGGCCCGCTCCGTCTGCCCGTTGGTCTGAGGATGATATCTTGAAGACAAACTGGCCGTGGCTCCTACCCTCCGACAGAATTCCTGCCAGAAGCGGGAGGTAAACTGGGGTCCACGGTCGGAAACCACGTCCCGGGGCAGACCATGCAGGCGGAAGACATGATGGATCACCAACAGCGCCGTCTCTTTAGCTGTGGGTAATCCGGGCAGGGGAATGAAGTGCACACTTACTGAATCTGTCCACAACAGTCATGATAACAGTGTTTCCCCGGGACACAGGCAGCCCAGTAATAAAGTCCTTGGCAAGGTGGGACCACGGTTTCCGCGGCACCGGCAGGGGACGGAGAAAACCTGCAGGGGGTCGGGACTTTGTCTTGTGCTGGGAACACGCACGGCAAGCGGCCACATAGGTCCGAACGTCACCACTCATTCCAGGCCACCAGAACCTCTGGGCGACAGCCTCACCAGTCCGGTGAACGTCTGGATGGCAGAAAAGCTGGGAGTCATGACCCCACTGGAGGACCTCCGACCGAAGAGATGGGGTAACAAACAACTTCCCCTCCGGAACGTTGCTTGGCACTCTGGACCTCCTTTGGGCCTTCAGCACCTTGTGCTCTACACCCCAAGAAGCTGCCCCGACTATCAACGACGGGGGCAGAAAAAGTTGAAATACTCCCTCAGAGTGTCATTGATAAAAGCCTGGAAGACGGCCGGGGCGTTGGTAAATCCGAATGGCATGACCAGGTACTCATAGTGTCCATTTGGAGTGTTGAACGCTGTCTTCCACTCGTCCCCCTCTCGAATTCGGACCAGGTGATAGGCATTACGTAAGTCCAACTTGGAAAAAACTGTTGCTCCCTGCAGCAACTCAAAGGCCGATGCCAACAGAGGAAGGGGGTACGGGTTCTTGATGGTAACATCGTTCAGACCCCGATAGTCAACGCAGGGACGAAGAGAACCATCCTTCTTCTTCACGAAGAAGAAGCCATCTCCAGCTGGGGACGATGACGGTGATGATCAGGCCGGCCGAAAGAGCTGACTCAATATACAGGTCCATGGCTTCTCTCTCAGGAGCGGACAAGGCATACAGACGACCACGTGGGGCGTTGCTCCCTCTCGAAAATCAATGGCGCAGTCGTAGTCCCGGTGAGGAGGGAGTGATGTTGCCTGGGCCTTGCTGAAGATCGGAAAGTAGTCTCGGTACACCTCCGGTACACCGCGAACGTCCTCCTCCGTGAATGATGCGGCCTTGGTGACGGTTCTGGAACTACACCATAACCTACACCCCCCATCCCAAGCCTTGATCCGCCCCGATCTCCAGTCTAAAATGGGATTGTGTTCCCAGAGCCAAGGAAAACCAAGAATAACGGGATTCTGGGGGGAGGAGATGACGTGAAACCGTATCGATTCCCTATGGTCACCCCGAATGGCCATGGTTAATACGTCCATGATCCTGGCTACCTTTGCTAATAAATGCCCATCCAGAGCCCTAGCAGGTACGGAGTCTGCTAACAGCTCACACCTAACGCCCAACTGCGTTGCTAGTTCCTGGTCTATGAAGTTAGCCTCAGCACCAGAATCAACCAAAAAGGCTAACTCCATCCTGGCTGCAGGAGCCTCTAAGACCCCATGGAGAGTCAGCCGGCTGGTGTAGGGGGAGTTTACCGAACTCTGGTTCACCGGGACCCCCTGTCCTGCCGGTGAGCTCCGGTTTTTAACGGACAGCTAGCTGCATAATGTCCTGCCTCGCCACAGTACAAACCAAGACCGGACCTGCGCCTCCGCTCCTTCTCCTCTGGGCTAATCGTGGATCTCCCTAACACCATGGGCTCCGGTTCATCAACCGTATTGGCCATCTCTACTTTGGGAGAAAAAGAGCTATCTGGAAGGGGCAATCGGCGAGCTTTGCGAGCAATCCGGACTGTCGGGTCAATAATGGTGTCTAGAGAGGCAGGAACATCATGTGAAACTAGCTCATCGAGCACGTAGTCCCTGAGACCGGCTCCGTACTGCTCCACCAGAGCTGGCATGTTCCACCCGGAGCGAGCAGCACATGTCCGAAAAACTATGGAGTAGTCAGCTACAGTCCTCTCTCCCTGCTTAATCTGGGTTAACCCACTATCTCCAGTAGAACCTCTGACCTCGAAACCGAAAGCCTTTCTCAGTTCGACCGAAAAAAGGTCAAACGAATCGCAGCAAGAAGATCTACGATCCCATTCGGCAGTTCCCCACAAACGTGCTCGGCCTGTAAGGTGGCTAATCGCATAGGCTACCTTAGTAGCCTCTGCAGCGAATGTGACCAGCTGTAATGCAAACAGAAGTGAGCAGTTGGTGAGAAAAGGACCAACCGACTCGCGGTCTCCTCCAAAACGCTCTGGACCCTCGAGACGTGGCTCACGAGCCGTGCTCGGAGCCTGAGCGGGGCTAGCCGTCGCTCCTGCGCTCTGCTCCGCAGATATCCCTAAGACGTCTAGTCTCTGAGAAATAACGCTAACGTGATCATCTAAATTCGACCACCATCCGCGAGTGGCTGGGCCAGACATGGCCAGACTGTACTGTAATGGTTCCCAGCAGGAGACCCCAAAAGCCAAACTCGTGAGTGGTGTTGAATTTCAGAAAATTTATTAAAGAACCAAACAGAAACAAAATTCTGGGACCAATTGGGTCGCCGCAGGAGAAAACGCGATAACGTAAGAAAACACAAAAAACCTGGGACTCACAAACAAGAACATGAACTAAATAATAGAAGAGAAACACTAAAACAAAATCAACCTGGAACCGCTAGAAGTCAACCGCAGGGAAAAAAAACTAGAAAAGGAAAAACCAAGAACCTACCAAAGGAGAAAGTGACAAAGTAAAGCCAAAACAAGAACGAGAAAAAGCAAGGTACAAACCTGGGAGCAATACAGAGCAGGGCACAGGACCGAGGGACAAGGAAACAAAGACAGGATCGGGAACAAGGGCAGGATCAGGACCAGGCATCAGGACAACAAGGAAAACGGTCTGGCAGCTTCTCACACAGTCAGAGGGATTTAAATATACAGGTGATTAGAGAAGCTGCCAGACAACGAGGAACACCTGTGTGGTCACATGACCGGCAAGGGCGGGAAATGCCACCATCTGGTGGACAAACATTGTGACTACCGGCAAGACATGACAGTTGCTATGATTCGGCACTCTAAAGAAATATAGTTGAGTTGAGTTGAGAACCATAGGAGAGGGATCCACTCCCTGGACGGACAGACCGTGCAATAGATGTTACCAGAGCATAAAAAAAAGAAAAAAACTACAAAAGATACAACACAGTCAAAGTTGAAATGCTTCCAGTAGCCGTGTCAATAGGCGTATGAGGCTATGATCCCGGTCATCATACCGCTGGTCCTCCTAGTCCTGGCTTTGGCCCATTCATCAGCAACAGGAATGAATAACAGAAACAAACAAAAAAATTGTATTTTAGAAGATTTCATAAGATTGAGGGTGAGGTGTGTAGAGAGTGAGACAGGGAGGAGGGGTGCTCAGACCATGTGCTCATTCTAAAAGCATGATGTGAGAGCCCCCCAGCATTTAAAACCAATAGCAGCTTGGTGTAAACTACAGGGTTGGTGTTGAACATGAAAAAGTTCCCATAGCCCACATTAAATAGATGGGTTTTTAGTCTCACCTTGAAGGTAGAGACCAAATCAGAATCCCTGACATGAAGTGGAAGCTGATTCCACAGAAGAGGAGCATTGTAGCTAAAGGCTCTACCACCTGTTCTGGTCTTAATAATTTTGGGAACCACTAATAGACCTGAATCTAATAATTGGAGCGGTCTGCTAGGTTTATAGGGGGAGAGCGGGTCCTTGATGTATGAAGGGTCCAGATTAATTAGGGCCTTGTAAGTTAATAGTAGAACTTTGAAATCAATTCTATTTTTTATTGGAAGCCAGTGCAGGGAGGCTAAGATGATAGTTATGTGCTCTCGTCTTTTGGTTCCAGTCAATATGCGGGATGTCGCATTTTGGACAAGTTGGTGGCCTAATGGTTAAGGAAGCGGGTCCTGGTCCAGAAGGCCCTCGGTTCGAATCCCCCTACCACCAAGTTACCACTGAGGTCCACTGAGCATGGCACTGTCCCCACTCACAGCTCTCCTGGCGCTCAAAGCTGCCCACTGTTCACTTTGGTGATGGGTTAAATAGAGGTCACATTTCATTGTGTGCAGTGGTGTGAGTCACAATGACAAGGAGTTTGCTTTTTTCCTTCCAGTTAAAGGTTCATTAAGGACCTGAAGGAAATTCCAGATAGAATTGCAGTAATCCAGCCTAGAGATTACAAAGACATGGGTTAGTTTTTCTGCATCCTTACGGGATAGAATATTTCTAAATGCCTTGATATAACGTAAATGGTAGAAGGCAATTCTACAAATTCGCTTAACATGTTCATCAAAATTTGAGTCAGACCCCCAGGTTCCTGAAGTGGGAGGGTTGAATATTTCCGTCCTGAATCACCACTGGTGGATCAGTGTGTTTTGCTCTAATACTATAACCTTGTTTTTTCTGCATTTAGAAGCAGAACATTTTTTGTCATCCATGTCTGGATGTCTTTAAAACATGACTGAAGCCGTGGTATGTTGTTTGGGTCGTCAGGCCTTGCAGATAAATACTACTGGGTATCATCTGCATAGCAGTGGATACCCAGTGGATGATATAGCAATCTATATCATGTTGTCTAATAATTTTGCCTAGAGGATGCATATACACTGTAAAAAGAATTGGTCCATGTACAGAGCCTTGTGGCTGTTAAGATTTAAGCCAAACAAGTGCGGTTCCTTTGATTCCAACATCATGCTATGCCTATGTAGAACCCAGCCACTAGGGAGCACAAGCCAGTGTTTTTTTAGGTCCCAAACCCGGATAAATGGTGAGGGTTGCGTCAGGAGGGGCATCCGGCGTAAAAACATGTAGCCAAATCTATGATGCGAGTGAACAAAAAGATTTCCATACCGGATCAGTCGGGGCCCGGGTTAACAACGACCGCCAACAGTGCTGTTAACCTACAGGTTACTGTTGGAAATTGGACTACGGTTGGTCGAAGAAAAAGAAGAAGAAGAGGAGGAAGATTGATAAAGACAAAGAGGGAAAAAAGCCTGAACCCTCTCTTCCTTGTCACCCCTTCTCAAGTTTCACTCTTCCCACTACTTCGGAAATTTCTGACCTCATTATCAAGTCCAAACCCACCACCTGCCAACTCGACCCATTCCCCACAACCTTAGTCAAATCATGCCTCCCCTCTCTGCTCCCCCTCATTTCTGTTATTATTCACTCCTCCCTCTACTCTGGTATAGTCCCCTCACTTTTTAAAAACGCTGCTGTCACTCCCTTACTAAAAAAACACGGTTCAGACCCCAACATCTACGATAACCTCCGTCCTATCTCAAACCTTCCTTCTTTCAAATTCTTGAAAGAACTGTTGCCTCCCAACTACACTCCCACCTATCCCGTCACTCCCTCTACGAACCCTTTCAATCTGGCTTCCGACCCCACCACAGCACAGAAACAGCACTACTGAAAATAACAAACGACCTCCTCACCATAGCTGACTCTGGTTCATTAGCCATACTCATCCCCCTCGACCTAAGTGCTGCCTTCGACACTATCTCACACCCCATTCTCCTCAATCGTCTGTCTGCTATCGGTCTCTCTGGTACACCCCTCACCTGGTTCCACTCCTACCTCTCAGGTCGCTCCCAACACATTCAACTCGGCTCCATAACCTCAAAATCCTCCCCAGTCACTGCAGGTGTGCCCCAGGGCTCAGTCCTGGGGCCTCTCCTCTTTATTACGTACCTCCTCCTCTTCGGCCACATTCTCCACAAATATGAAATCCATTTCCACTGCTTTGCGGATGACACCCAGCTCTACCTCGCTTGCAAACCCAACACCACACTCCCACCGCCCTCCCTCACTACCTGCCTTTGTGAACTCCAATCCTGGTTCACTGCTAACTTTCTCAAACTAAATGGAAATAAAACCGAAATCCTCCTTCTGGGCACCAAAAACACACTCTCTAAAGTACCCAGCTTCGCCCTAACCATTGACAATTCCACAGTTTCCCCGTCCTCTCAGGTCAGAAGTCTGGGTGTCATCCTCGACAGCTCACTCTCCTACCAGGCACACATTAACTCCACAACTCGCACAGCTTATTTCCACCTACGAAATATCAGCAAACTCCACCCTTCGCTCACTCCACAAACTGCAGCTGTCCTGGTCCATAGTCTCGTCACTTCCCGACTTGACTATTGCAACTCTCTCCTCTATGGCCTCCCCCAGAAATCTCTTCATAAACTCCAATTAGTACAAAACGCAGCAGCCCGTATCATTACAAAGACCCCTTCCCACCTTCACATCACCCCTGTCCTTCAGCACCTTCACTGGCTCCCAATAAACTTCCGTATTAACTACAAACTTCTCATATTTACATACATGGCCATACACAACCTTGCCCCTCCCTACCCCCCACTCGGTCCCTTCGATCCTCTTCCTCCATCCACCTCTCTGTCCCACCTGCCCGCGCTTTGAAAGGCGCTTATAAATTAAATGTATTATTATTATTATTATTAGACGGGAAGAGAAATGGAGTTGGGGTGATCATTGGGGAAAAGTATTCAAGTAATGTGGTGCATGTGAAACGGGTGTCAGACAGGTTGATGTGTGTGAAGGTAGAAATGGAAGGAGTGATGTTGAAAGTTGTCAGTGGTTATGCTCCACAGGTAGGCTGTGAGTTAGCAGAAAAGGAGAAGTTTTGGAATGAGCTGGATTTGATTGTAGGGAGCATCCCCAGGGGAGAGAGAGTGGTGATTGGAGCAGACTTCAATGGCCATGTAGGAGAAGGGAACAGAGGGGATGGCCGGTTTGGAGTCAGGGATAGAAATTTGGAAGGACAGGCAGTGGTGGATTTTGCAAAAAGAATGGAAATGGCCGTGGTAAACACCAGTTTAAAAAGAGAGAGGAACACCGGGTGACATACAAGAGTGGAGGCAGGTCCACTCAGGTAGATTACATTCTCTGTAGAAGAGGTAATCTACGGGAGATAAGTGACTGTAAGGTGGTGGCAGGTGAGAGTGTAGCCAAACAACATAGAATGGTTGTGTGTAAGCTGACAATGGAGGTGAGAAAAAGGAAGAAGGTGAAGACAGAGCAGAAGATCAAGTGGTGGAAGTTAAGGAAAGAGGAATGTTGTGATGACTTTGGAAAAGGAGGGAAGGATGTGCAGCAGTTGAGATTAATTAAGGACTTTGAGGAGTTGTTAAATGAGGAAAATGATAGGGAGCGTAGGAATGAGGAGCCTTTTCCCAACAGGGAGAAGGTCGATCAGATTAGAAAGGATGAAGTTAAAAAAGCTCTGAAGAGGATGAAGAGTGGAAAGGCAGTCGGTCCCAATGACATACCAGTGGAGGTATGGAAGTGCTTGGGGGAAGAAGCGGTAAGTTTTCTCACTCGGCTCTTCAATAGAATTTTGGAGACCGACAAGATGCCTGACGAGTGGAGGAAAAGTTTTCTTGTACCAATGTACAAGAAGGGTAATGTGCAGAGCTGTAGCAATTACAGAGGGATAAAGTTGATGAGCCATACCATGAAGATTTGGGAAAGAGTAGTTGAGGCTTGGTTGAGGAAAAAGGTAGAGATTTGCGAACAACAGTATGGTTTTATGCTGAGAAAGAGTACCACAGATGCAATATTTGCCTTGAGGATGTTGATGGATAAGTACAGAGAGGGTCAGAAGGAGCTTCATTGTGTTTTTGTGGATTTAGAAAAGGCCTATGACCGGGTTGCAAGGGAGGAACTGTGGTTTTGTATGAGGAAGTCAGGAGTGGCTGAGAAGTATGTTAGATTGGTGCAGGATATGTATGAGAACAGCACAACGGTGGTGAGGTGTGCTATGGAAGGACAAAGGACTTTAAGGTGGAGGTGGGACTTCAACAAGGATCTGCCCTGAGCCCCTTTTGTTTGCTCTGGTGATGGACAGATTACCAGATGAGGTCAGACAGGAGTCTCCATGGACAATGATGTTTGCAGATGATATTGTGATCTGCAGTGAGAGCAGGCAACAGCTAGAAGAGAACCTAGAGAGGTGGAGTTTGCACTGGAGAGAAAGGTTTACAGGACAGTTGTGAGACCAGCTTTGATGTATGGACTAGAGACACTAGGAATAGGTAGAACACAAGAGGCAGAGCTGGAGGTGGCAGAGTTAAAGATGCTGAGATTCTCTTTGGGGGTGACAAGGTGGACAGGAGCAGGAACAAGGTAATCAGGGGGACAACACAGACAGGAAGGTTTGGAGAAAAAGCTAGAGAAGCCAGACTGAGATGGTTTTGACATGTTCAGAGGAGGGACAGTGATTATATTGGGAGAAGAATGCTAGCCATGGAGCTACCAGGTAAGAGACGAAGAAGAAGGCCAAAGAGAAGATTTATGGATGCAGTGAGGGAGGACATGGAGGTGTTTGGAGTTGGAGTTGAGGATGCGGAGGATAGGGTGAGATGGAAATTGTTGAGTCACTGTGGCAACCCCTGAAAAATGGGATAAGCCGAAAGGAAAAGAAGAAGATGCTATGCCTATGTAGTACGATGGTATGGTCATTAGTGTCAAATGCCGCACTGAGATGGAGTAGGACCAGCAGGGATACAAGTCCTTCTTCAGAGGCCATGAGAATATCACTCTTTACCCTTAACAATGCGGTCTCTGTGCTGTGGTGGTTTCTAAATCCAGACTGAAATTTTTCAAATACATTATTACTATGTAAATGATCACACAATTGTGCAACCACAACTTTATCTAAAATTTCGTAGATAAATGGAAGATTAGATATTGGTCTGTAGTTTGATAAAACATTAGTTTAGGGTAGGCTTTAAAGAAAGGGTTTAATAACTGCTACCTGTAAGGCTTGAGGAACATAACTTAGAAGTGAAATATTAATTTGATTGACTGTAACATCGCTGAGCTGTGACAGAATTGAAAATTGAAATTAAAATTTCTTTTTTGTCATTGTGACATTATGATTCACACCACAGCGCACAATGAAATTTGGCCTGTGCACCCATCATCAATGTGAGCAGTGAGCAACCACTACATTTCAATGACATGTAGTGGCTTTGCAGGACGAAACCAATGAGGTCAACTCAGGGTTATGGGACGAAATTCTGACATGAATGGGGAGAAGCAGGTTAATTCTATCTCTGATCTTTTTAATTTTATCATTAAAAAATTGGTTTAAGTTGTCACTACTCACGGACGGAGGGACGGACGGACAGACAGACAGACAGACTACATAAAATTCGCATAAAAGGAAAGTAAAACACCAGGCATTCAAGGATGGCTAGTTTCTTTTTTATGAGTACTGCACATAAAAGCCACTTTCTTATGAAACAGATTTTGGCTTTGAAAATTTTAAGCCATGACTTAGTGTTTAATTATGGCTCAGCATTTGCATAACAAAAGCATAGCTATTCCTTGCAGTCTTCCTAGACTTATCAAAGATCATTGCGCAGATATAGATAATATCTCTAATAGCACAACAGAATACGGATCCTGGTCATACATACTACATACATTTGGAAAACAAAACGTAATGTATGTAGATTATTATTAATATTATTATTATTAATAACAACTTATTATTATTAATAACAACTATTTTATATTTTAATATATTTCCTTTTTCACTATAGGGTACTATCAGAAAGATGGGAATTAAAGTTCAAATTTTGTTATTGAAGAAAGTTATTTTAGAATGTGTAAATTGCATGTTTTGAATAATTATGTTATATTCCTGTAGACATCATGCAACACAAATGCATGATAACACCGGTTTGTGTTTCTCTGTCAAGTTAATGTGGATGTGAGGATTCTTTAATTTGAACGTGACTTTTCTTTTGAGTATCTCTTATCAGAAGACCTATTTAAAAAGTTTGCCCCCTATGTTGGTGGAATTTAGCTTCTTACTTGAGAACAGGCTGGATCGTTAGCTTAACATCTTGAAGTATCTAGGGGTGCAGTGTTTGAGGCTGGAGAGACCAACCTTCCGTTAAGAGCTAGGACGGTCGGCCAGTTCAAGGTGCGGAAATGGCGACTATTTGGAAGCTCCAGAGGAACCAGTGGAGTTGATATTAGGAGGGAGGAAGAGGCATACTGTAGAACTAACTACAGAGTACGATTAAAACGGTATTTATATTTTGTTCCATGTTTTGTTCTGTGTTTCTATATCACGGGAGAGGTGTGTTGTATGAACCGAGTCGCCGTTAGCACAAATTATTAGCATTTACAGTGGGCTCACTATGGTCAGCTAGTCTCTTAGCGTCCAGGGCGTAATTAAATCTTAAGTGCGTTGTGTCATTGACACTGTCGAGTCTATAAAAGCCACGCCTGATATAAGGATTGGTAAAAACTTCAAATGCCTACCGTATGTACCATTTTTCGCCTTCATTGTTAGCATTAGCGTTTGCTAGCATTAGCCATTGAGCTGGGGGTAAGTTAGTTAGCGTCGTTAGCCGGTATTACGCGTCTTCGCGGAGCACTAGGTGGAAATTGTAGCAACACATTTAGACGGGCAAGTGCGTTAATGTGTGTATTTTTAACCAGACATTTTAATATGTGTCATGGTTGTGGTCTAATGTGGGTCACTAACACTAGCAATCTGACATCACATTTATTGTGCTCATGTGCAGAAGCCAGCTGTTAAGGACACCACCCGTTTCTTACAATGGATGTTCAGTCAGTTTAGTCAGCTGACAACAAAATATAATGTAATTTAAGGGTTTGATAACTGCTGGTATTCTACACAGTTCTACTCAGGAAATAGGCCGAGGCAAATGTCGCAATGGTTGAATTAGGTAAAGATGAAGATGTGAACACTTTGTGTTAAGTTGTTGACACAACCACTAGAATTCTGATTTCTTGACAATGAGATGGATTTTTTTTTACTAAGAAATTTAAATTAAAAAACAAAAAAATATTTACATGTTGTACATGAAGATGCGGTAGATGAGGTTTACCACGTACAGATGGATAATAAAATAAAGAAGTGGCAAATCCTTGAAAAAGCGCAACATTTATTCAACACATTCATCAACCTACATATAGTTCAACGGCACTGACCCCATCTGCAGAGATGTTTCTTTGAAAAATCATTTGTTATGAATAATTTTAACTTTTTTAGTTTTGTATAAAATAGAAATTACAAACAGCTTATGGTTTAATTTAATTTCTCAAAGCTATATCTAAATCAGTCTATCTATTGTAAGGTCTCTGAGCTAAAAAAAAAACAATCTCCAGCAGAACATCACAAGCTTGTCTCTTTATGTCTCTGCAGACAATAATGTCCCGCTCCCCTGACAATGAGGATGGATGCTTCGTTGCCATGGATACTGAGGAGGACAGTACAGAGACTGCTGGGATGAATGAGGAAGTAGACACAAATATGGGGTCCTGGCAACAAGAAGGGGCCATAGACAGTTGTGCCAAAGGAGCAGGAAGAACTATGATGGAGTTACCAGAGGAAGTTCTTGAATATATTTTGTCATTCCTTTCGCCTTACCAGGAACACAAGACTGCCGCTCTTGTCTGTAAGCAGTGGTATCGCCTCATTAAAGGTTAGTATCTCATATTTTCTGAAATTACAATGGTAATGAAGATTATGAAATCACTGTTAGATATTAATGCATTATCATTTGTAATGGATCAATATCATTATCATTTATTGATCATTTATTATCTACTAAATTTTAGGATTAGTAAATTAAATAATTTCCCCGACAAGTTTAACAACTCTTACCAACTTTGTGTTTGATCAGCAAACCTGGGAGCACATAAAATAAAATACAGTACTTTTAGTCTGAAAGGGTACAATCATGAAATTACATTGACAACAGAGTTTCTAGAAAGAATCAAACAAATAATTAAGGGTTTTATTACTATGACACTTTTGACTTTTCAAATAGTCTAACAGAACTCCAGAAACAATGACCATATGTGTTTCTTACATATGTATATATGTACAAATTAAATGTGTGTATTGCTTATTTTTTCTTGATTAATAAAGACTTGTATTTCCCTTAATGCAGTATTTATTTTTGAATTAGGAAACTCTGATAAAAAACTGATAAATATGGCCCTGTTCACTACTGTTTCTAGATCAGATATTAAGTAGCAAAAGAGGCAACCCCTATTTACAATATTGTACAGATGCGATTAACCTGTCGGGATAAATGCATAACAATAATAAGTCTCTGTTAAATTTACTACAAGTTACCCTATTTAAAATAAAAAAATTAAAAAAGGTATATCATCTGCTCGAAATGATGTTGCTCGTCCCAATTTTTTTTTGGGGGGGTTCCACTGCAATATTGTTTGCTGAGATATGTTAGCTGAAAATGCTTTAAAATAATTGCTGCATAGTTTAAAAAGGACTTGCCTAATTTTTTGTTTCCTTGTGATATTTATTTTTTTTTTTTCAAACGTAGGCGTTGCCTATCAATGCTATCACGGTTTCTTGAGAGCTGTCCAGGAAGGAAATATACAGTGGGAAAGTCGCACTTATCCATATCCAGGCACTCCGATCACTCAACGCTTCTCACACAGTCAGTATATTGTTTTTGTTTAATTAAGTATTATTTAATCCATGCATAAAGACAATCGATATTTAAAATTCCCTCCTAGTCTTTTGTAATGTTAATTGTAATATTAAGTTGGCCCTTTTCATTAAAAAAGAAAATTAATCAGAAAGAAAGTTATTCTTGCACTGAAGAGTCTTTGTATTATTTCTGTCACAATAACAGTGCCAAGTCTGTTTTGACGGTGTGACAGGAAAGATTTCTGAGCATTTAAATTCTTGACCCTTTGTCAGGAAAAACAGTAGCTTATTATTGCAACTACGTACACATGTGTTTCAGTGACATAGATCATATATTTTACCTCAATACATATGACAACATACAGTAAGAATTCTAAAAACGAGCCTTGATCACAGGGCAAATATTAGGTCAGACAGAGTTCCTGAATTAGTATCTCACTGACAGAAGGGAAATGTTCCCTAAGTATGCTGATATGACAGCAGTCAACACAAGTTTGTGTTATGTTTTTGGAGAGGTAAGCCTACATTTAAATGGATCTATATATTAAAGGTTCCTTTATATTGTTATTTAATATCTATCACTTTTCAGATTCAGTTGGTCAATTATTATTCATGTTTTTTTTTTTACAGGTTCATGTTACTATGATTCAAACCAGTCCATGTATGTGTTCGGGGGCTGCACACAGAGTAGCTGCAATGCTGCCTTTAATGACCTATGGAGACTCGATCTTAACAGCAAGGAGTGGATTCGCCCCTTAGCATCAGGTAGGAGTTTGTCTCAGAATGAACGGGTATAGACAGATTCAAACAAAACTAGGTGTATGGTTACACTGTGATATTGAGTTTATCTACCCTATGGTTATTCAGCACAGATTTTTCATTTTTAACTTTCTCCTCCGACAGGCTCCTATCCGTCCCCTAAAGCTGGGGCAACTTTGGTAATGCACAAAGATTTGTTAGTTCTTTTTGGTGGGTGGACTCGACCCAGTCCTTATCCGCTGCACCAACCAGAAAGGTTTTTTGATGAAATCCACACATACTCTCCTTCAAAAAATTGGTAATTTTTATTTATTTTAAATCACATTTTTCCTAATCCCCAATACACTAAAACCTGTCTTTTTGTTCTCTGCTCTTTCAGGTGGAACTGTATTGTCACAACGCATGGACCCCCACCTATGGCTGGACACTCTTCCTCTGTAATTGGAAATACCATGGTGGTGTTTGGGGGGTCATTAGGAGCTCGCCAAATGTATGACTCTACATCTACAGTGACATAGCATTGGGCCAGTTATTTTTTAAAATAAGATACTTGAAATTTATCTGTCAATTTCAGAAATTTGGCAGTTAATATTGAACCTGAAAGTTAAAAGAAAAAGTAAAAAATATTTTGTTGTTTTTATAATTAACTTGTTATTCCATCTGTTTCCATCTGTCTAATTCTTAGACCCTTTCACAGTTACACAGCTGAAGCTGTTTTGGTCAAATAGCCTCATCCTTGTCTCCCTAACAATTTTACAATAATTTAAACTTAATTAATAATTATGGAAATCAGCCACAAGTGAGCATAAGCCATTTTTCGTGCCAGTCCCAAGGCTGGATAAATGGTAACTTAGATAAATTCTTAACCCACAGAATTCAATATTGTGCTTTACAGCACTGCATCTGATGCTGTGCATTGCACTTGGATATGTGTGGCTTGGATGCAGCTTCTGATCCATAGAAACCCATTCCATGAAGCACTGTGCGTACTATTCTTGGGGTAATCTGAAGGTCACATTAAGTTTGGAGCTTAGTGGAAATCGACTGCAGAAAGTCATTGACCTCTTTGCACTATGCGGTTCAGCATCCGCTGACCCCTTTGTCCATTTATGTGGTTTACCACTTCATGGCTGAGTTGCTGTTGTTTTGTGAAGATAGAGCTGACAGTTGACTGTAGAATTCACTAAGCTCCTGATAGCAGCCAATTCTTTATTTGTTAAAACATTCTGCATGGCTGAGTGCTCGATTTTATACACCTGTGGCCAGGCCAAGTGATTAGGACACCTTAGCGAATACTTTTGATAACATAGTGTATGTTAAATTAATGTAGGACCTGTATATAAGACTAGTACAACAGTGGTGAGGCGTACTGTTGGAAGGATCAAAGTGGAGGTGGGACTGCATCAAGAATGGCCTAAGCCCTTTCTTGTTTGTTTGGATGATTGAAAAATTGACAGATGAGGTCTCCATGGACTAGTGGAATAGGAATGTTTTTTTTGTTCATCTTCCGAGGGGAAACACACTTTTTACAGTAGCTCAAGAACAATAAGATATAATAAGAATAATGGCAGGACAATAATTGAAAAGAAAAATATTTATATATACATATATACACCAACAAGATAGTTAAATAGAAAAATTAAGAGATAAAATTCCTTTTGTTGTCATTGTGACGTGATTCACACCACAGCGCACAATTTGGCCCCTGCATTTAACCCATCATCAAAGTGAGCAGTGGGTAGCTAATGAGCGCCCGGGGAGCAGTAAGTGGCGACGATACCATGCTCAGGGCACCTCAGCAGTAACTTGGCGGTAGGGGGATTCGAACCGGGGGCCTTGCGGACCCAAGTCTGCTCCCTTAACCACTAGGCCACCACTGCCCTAAAGACACATCTAATTAACAGTGTGAAGTGGGGGGGAAACTAATGACAACACAATACGCATAAGTTGAAGGTTTTTATGCAGAGTACTGGCTGTAGAGTCTGACTGCTGAGGGAATGAAAGACCTTGGGTAGCGCAATGTGGGTGTCTGAGCCTAGAACTGAAGGAGCTGCTCAGGTCCACCACAGTCTGGTGTAGTGGGTGGGTGGGGTTATCCCTTATGGAGGAAAGCCTAGATAGTGTCCTTCTCTTTTCTACCGAGTCCAATGAGCAGACGAGGACAGAGCTAGCCCCTCCTGACAAGTTTATTTATTCTGTTCCTGTCCCGGTCAGTGCTCCCTAAACCCCAACTAACAATTGCAGAGGGGATGACAGAGGCCACCACACACTCATAAAAAGTCCAGAGGAGAGGCCTGCACACTCCAAAGGACCTCAGTCTCCTTAGGAGGTGGAGTCGGCTTTGGCCCTTCTTGTAGAGGGTGGACCAGTCCAGTTTATTGTTGAGGTGTACACCCAGGTACTAGGTGATGTTTGCAGATGACATGATTGTCATCTGATCATCTCACAATGATCTGTTGTGAGGGTTGGCAGCAGCTAGAAAAGTACTTGGAAAGGTGAAGGTTTGCGTTTGAGAGGGGTTCAGGTCATCTACCAAAACAAAGATTCCTAGCCAATGCTGGTTTAAGTCTCAGCAGCATTGCCTTGTATGGGAGGAACAACAAACTGAAGCTACCCTTAAGCAGTGTGACGGAGGAGCTTTTGGGCAAGAGAGATGCTGCAGTATAGGGACTCTAGTAACATCAAAGACTCCCCGGCTACAATTGAAGTGAGGACTGGCAGGAAGTGGTGTGCTCAGGAGGCAGTCAACCAGGCGGAGTGCTGTTTGTGGCAACCGTTACCGCTGGGGCTTGGCTGAGGACCTACTCCAACCTCTTTGCCAAGAAACTAGATCCCTGTTCTGCTCCCCTATTTCTCATTGTATGGGAGTTCCTCATGTGTTTTTGGAAAACTCTGTGTAGGCTTTCATATATCTCACAGAGGAGAGGCTTCCGTTGGGTCACTCGGCAGTAAAGCCCTGACTAGTGGAGGCCGACGGTGATAGTTGACTTGGTGAAAGTTTGTCCTACCTCAAACAATTTTGAATGTGGATCAATAAAGTTTCCCTATCTGCTTCTCTGGAGCTCAGCCACGGTAATTTTTGGGTTCTTTAGAACTCTCACCAAGGCTCTTCTCCCACGATTCCATCTTGCCATTTTAGCAAGTTGTACCCCCAGTGTATTTGATTGCACACTACACAGTCGGAAAATCGCGTTGCTTTTCTCTTTCTTTCCATCCTTCTTGACAAAACCAAAAGAACTCCAAACCTTTTAAATGAGAAACTTTGAATTTTGTCTGTGTTTTGTCTCTGCCATGTTGCTAAAAACTTGTAGCACTCCACTACCTGCACTACAATCAAATTGGCCCACGTCTCAGTTCACACACCCCAAGTGGATAGACATGCATGAAAAGCTGTATATATGTCTATGGGCTTGTCGCTCTAGTGGGTGGCAGCAGCCAATGTCGCCTATATGTCTAAATGACTATTTGTGGGCGTGGCTCTGGAGCAGGAAACCGATCCACGGACAAAAATTCGGACCACCTTTTTTGATTTTAGCAAATGGCTGCATTAAAACAAAGAGTAGCAAATTTAAAGGGGTCTGAATACTTTTCTTACCCACTGTATAACTCAATTCCTACCTTATGTGCCCCACTGGTTCAAAAAAAACTTAATGTTTGTGTTTGTAGAACATGATGTGATTCTAGTTTGTTCAAATCAAGCATTAGAAAGGGCCACAATTCGGTTTTTTTATACCAAAAATTGTCACTTAAATTTATGAGAATTAATCTACTTTTGTGCATTTTGTCTGTGATCAGGAGTAATGAAGTCTGGGTCCTTGATCTGGAACAATGGACCTGGTCCAAACCAGTCATATCTGGCCCATCACCACATCCACGGGGTGGTCAATCCCAGGTTGTGTCTTTAATGTAGAAAAGTTAAGTTGTAGAAATGTTCATTTTTACGGTTCAATTTTCTTTTAATAATGAAATTGTATTGTTCTCAGATTGTCATCGATGATCAAACATTACTTATCCTGGGAGGCTGTGGTGGCCCTAATGCGGTACGTCTAAAGAAAAAATCTTTTTTTGTTCATTTATATAAAAAAGCCCAAAGTCCCTGTGTAATGAAGTCATTTCCATGTGTTAAAAGCTCCTGAAAGATGCCTGGCTTCTTCACATGGGTTCACCACCATGGAGATGGCAGCAGCTCCAGGTAGAAAATGAGGAGCATGGAGCACCAGAACTCTGGTGTCACCCAGCCTGTCGAGTAAGTGTCAGCCATCAGTTGCATTTTACTTGTTCATGTAAATTATGGGATTCATGGATCAGTGTTTCTCTGCCTCCAGGTTGGCCAGTGTGTGGTGGTTTTTTCACAGGCTCCATCTGGGCGCACACCACTCAGTCCTAGTCTTAATTCTCGCCCCTCCCCCATAAGTGCCACACCTGCTCCTCTGGGGCCTGAACCGCCTTCATTACGTTCTCAGTCTCCTGTCCGGAGCGGGGCAGCTGGGGTCGTCTTGGGAGCCGTAGAAGAGGCTCCATGTGTAAATGGTCGATGGGGAACCTTAAGGCCTCGGCCTTCAGCGAGAGGTGGTGCCA
This sequence comes from Paraplagusia blochii, assembly GCA_016785265.1. Classification (NCBI taxonomy): domain Eukaryota; kingdom Metazoa; phylum Chordata; class Actinopteri; order Pleuronectiformes; family Cynoglossidae; genus Paraplagusia; species Paraplagusia blochii. The sequence goes on from JAFBJS010006316.1 coordinate 22,088, forward strand.
GAGACGGAAGTCCGTCCTCTTCACAGCAACCGTCTCCTTTACAAGGCCCTGACAGTCCTCCACTCCCACCATTATTGAACGGATACTCCCCTTCGCCACGGACCAGCCCTGCCCAGACTGCGTCTCCTCCCTCCCGCCCTCACCTGTCTGCCTCGTCTGACTATGGTTGGGAATCTCCACCCTCTGCATCGCATCACCCCGAGTTGCCCAGCACAAACGGCCTACATACTCCTCCTACAGTCTCTGCAAGTACTCCTCCAGGAGCAGTATCCCCAGCGGCCTTACGGCGAGGCCTCGAGGCAGTGAAGAACAAATCTTCCTTCCATGTCCAAGGGGCTTCTCCCGGAGGAGGAGGCAGTGATAGAGCATCTCTACCAGGAACTCCTTCCTCATCATCTTCAAGTCCTCCTCAGCCAGGAGGGACTGATGGACACGCCATCCCACCAATTGCACGGCGTCTTGGGCATCACCCGCCTCAAAGCCTGAATGTAGGCAAACCTCTGTATCAGTCACTCAACTGCAAACCCATGCAGATGTACGTGCTGGATGTGTCCCGGGCCAAAACTGATGGACAGGTAACCTGGAGGGTTTATGGAAACGGCAGTCCTGCGGCAGTCACAGGGCCACCGGAGACCAGCCTTCACACTGTCGTGCAGGGCAGAGGAGAGCTCATTATATTTGGGGGCCTCATGGACAAAAAACAGAATGTGAAGTACTACCCTAAAACCAATGCCTTGTACTTTGTTCGTGCTAAAAGGTAATACAATTCCAGAAAAAAATGTTTAATTAAACATTTGGACCTGTGACCACAGAGGAGCTGAGATAAAAAGCCTTTTTCCTGTTGATAGAATAAATTGAGGAAAACATAATGCAACAACTTTGTTTATTGATATGAAAACCACAGCCCTCTTAAGGCCTACTGCAATCATTGGTATAACAACATGTAAACTTAACTTTGGTAAAACGCTTTCTTGAATGGCAGTCCTGTGTATGAACGTGTGCGTACCTGTGTGCATGAGTGTTTGTACATGTGCGTCAAGTGGTTAAAGGACTGAACATTTTTACGCCTGTAAGTGACCACAACCAAACTAAACAATCTCTTATTGAAAACTATTTCAATTAGTTTACAACGACAATGCTTTTCTATCACTCTTTGAGCCTGCGAACATTGCAAATAGTGTGAGAGTGTGTTTTTGCACGTGTGCCATGTTTGCACGGTGATGGTTAAAAGTTGTAAAAATGATGTGTCTTTTTGGAGGGTGTTTCTAAGCTCTGGAGGTGACATCTGTACTGAGTAATTCAATGGCATGTGGACGACGTTTCACCTCCCAGCTCTCAATCCAGCTTTGCCCACTGAAATCGTTTCTCCTGTGAACACATGAGATTTCAACTCATTATCAACTCCAACCCCCACCCTGATTTTTGCATTGTGTGCATGTCGAAGGTCAGTGAGTGAACAAAATAATTATTGTAACATATAGTTTACACTTCTTCGTACAAACCACACTGAGGCCAAGTCTGATTGTGACCATGTCATCACACACATCTCATGCTTTACATGGAGCTGTTCATATGTGATGCAATCACTCTGAATGGATGTCACTGCCAGATACCATGTGGTCAGTGGTGGAGAGTTATAGCACTGTAAATTAAACATAGTTAAATATTAAAAAATATCAATGTCTTAAGTGTCACAGTATGTGTGTTACTACACCTTGATTGTGAGTAATTTTCTCTGTTAAGCAAATTGTCTGACTGCAAGTTTGAAGTAGACTTCAACTTAAAAGTGGATTAGAAGTATAGAGAGTGGACAAGGGAGGTGAAGAGGTAAGTGGCCAGGGCCAAATAAAAGGCCTATGAGGGATGTAAGAGATGGACAATGAGAGATGGGATGTTATGGAATGTCAAGAGATGGACAAGTTGCATGATGAGTGGAGGAAAAGTGTCCTTGTGACAATTTACAAGGGTGATGAGCAACATTGTAACAATTGCAGAGGGATAAAGTTGATGAGCCATATGATGAAGATTTGCAGAAGAGTACTTGAGGCTAGGTTAAGGAATGAGGTAGAGATTTGCGCACAACAGTATGGTTTTATGCCAAGAAAGCACCACAGATGCAATATTTGCTTAAGGATGTTGAGGGAGAAGTACAGGGGAGGTCAGAAGAAGCTGCATTTTGTTTTTGTAGATTTAGAAATAAATCTACAAAAGTGCCATCAGGAAAGGAAAGCAAACTCTTTGTCATTGTGACATTGTGATTCACATTATTTTGCACAACAAAATGTGACCTCTGTATTTAACCCATCACCAAAGTGAACAGTGAGCAGCTTTGAATGCCCGGGGAGCTGTGAGTACTGACAGTGCCATGCTCTGTGGACCTTAGTGGTAGGGGATTCAAACCAGGGGCTTTGCAAACCTTTGTCCGCTTCCTTACCACTAGGCCACCAACTTCTGATGAGGAAGTGATGTATGATTTAGAGTTGATGAAGTTAGGCAACTGGACAGTCAGTTTTTTGGAAAACATTTCACCTCTGATCCAAAGGGCTTCTATAGTTCTAACTGTTAGTGGGGAGTAACAGAAGTTAAATCCTGTGGGTGAGGAGGAAGAGTTGTCTTGGGATCTTGTCTTTGGGATTATCCAGTTTCTGTCTGTAGAAGTCGGTGAGTCCTCTGAACACCAATCACTCAGATAAAGTTCAACACAGAGCTTTATTTTTCTCACACTGTCTCACGGTGTTGCCTGGCTTGAAATGTACACGGATCTGATGCTGATTAAAAATTTGCCTGAGTTTCCCTGAAACCCCTGCGACGTATGGAATGACGACATTAGCTTACCTCTGTTTGTGGTGGGGATGGTATCATCCACCACCCACTTGAGTTTGTGCTCAAGTAGGTGGTGAGAGTCAAAACGGAGGTACTGGTCAGTGTGGGTTGATTTACTGTAAACTTCTATGTTGAGATGTCTGTCTTCCATGATGTGAATTCCACAGTCCAAAAGGGCAAGACGGTTGTCCTTAACATCTTCTCTGTTGAACTTGATGTTTTTGTCCACTGAGTTGATGTGGTCAGTGAAGCTATCAATCTCCTGGACTTTGATTTTGAACCAGGTGTCATCTACATGGTGAAACCAGTGACTTGGAGCTGTTCCCCAGTGTGAGAGCAGAGCCTGCATTTCCACATTCTCCATGTGAAGATTTGCCACTATTGAAGACACCGGGGAGCCCATAGCACAACCATGTTTTGTCTGTAAAATTAATCATTAAACTGACAATATAAAGTGGTGAGGCAGAAATCTAGAAGTGTGCAGATGTGGTCTACTGTCAAGTTGGTCCTCTCTGATAGTGTGCAATCTTGCAAAAGGCACATCCTCCCAATTGCTACTGCGTCAGCAGTGGGGAGGTGACTTGACATCATAAGAAACCATGGTCTCGTCAGCATGCAATTTGAAGTTTTTTTACCTTGTTTGCGAACTGTTGTGAGTTGTTGATGATGTGGGGTGTATTTCCAACCAGAGATGCTAGGATGGAGGTCAGATACTTGGCGATAGGTGTAGGTGACTGTGTTGATGCTGCTGATGATTGGTCTAAGTGAAGTGAGCATGGCACCGTCCCGACTCACAGCTCCCCGGGCGCTCAAAGCTGCCCACTGTTCACCTTGGTGATGGGTTAAAAAGAAGATATCACATTTCGTCGTGTGCAGTGGTGTGAATCACAATATATACAGTATATAAATAAATATATATATATATATATAATATATATATATACAGTATACATGTGTGTGAATATATATATGTGTGTATATATATATATTCAGACATTTAATTATATTATATATATATATATATATATATATATATATATATAATATTTTATTATATATAACAAAAATAAATATAATATTATATTATATTTAACCAAAATAATTAACGGCCTCAGACTCAGTACTGCCGTAAACAAAGTTTCTGGTCTCATCCTCCTTGACTTAAGCACTGCATTCGACACAATTGACTGAATTGAAATCCAGTGTAGGACTCTCTGGCTACGTCCTACAGTGGGTTGAATCATATATTACAGGTAGGCAGTTCTTTGTTAGCATGGGAGATCATGTTTCTAGCCAACATGACCTTCCCTATGGTGTTGCCCAAGGTAGCTGCCTCGTTCCGCTCCTATTTTCCCTTTACTTACTGCCTATGGGCAACATCATTAGAGAATATAATATTGATTTTCATAGTTATGCAGACGATAGGTTCCTGTTGATCTGAGTGAAGTCATCTGTGGTTTGTCTGTCTGGCCTGGGGATCTGGATTTGAAATTTATGTTTTTGTCCAGATCCTCCAGGCCACAGATGACTTCACTCAGATCAACAGGAACCCACCGCCTAATTACATACCTAATTACATTTATTAATCAACAAAATGAAAAAACCTGTGCATGCATTTGTGGACTGTGACTACTGCAATGCACTTTTTCAGGCCTACCAAAAAAGTTTATAATGAAATTGCAGCCTATTCAAAATCAACTGCCAGAATATTAACAATGACAAAGAAAAGGGAGAAGGGAGAACATCCGGCATGTTAGCAACAATGCAGGATCCAAAGGAGGTTGGCTTAGGGAACATGCCGGCAGTTGAATCAAGCGTTGCTTCACTCATTGTGTCCCCTGATGAGGCACTTCGTGAGTGTGTGCCGCTGCAGAGATGAGTTGCTCTCTCGTGCTTATAACTCCACTGCATTTTTGGGCAGAGTTTCTAAATCGTTGGTACACATGCTGGTGATGCTACACAAATCCTTTAATACATCATCAGACCTATTGGTGTTGTGAGGTGCTGGAGCTTGCAATGCAAGCTATGGGCGTCATTGCCAACCAATGTGGCACTACCTTGGGCACATTGGTGCAGGCGCGGCGACAGGTGTGGCTGGCCCAATCCCCCCTCCCTGAAGGTTGTAGGAACAATTTGATGCAACTTCCTCTGGCACCTGGGCAGGTCTTTGGACCAGCAGCGGAGGAGGCCTTGGACAGTATGTCCGTCACTGAGTCTCGTTCCCAGCATGCGGGTGTAAGCCCTGTTTTCAGAGCTCTAGTTCAGAGTTCAACCCTTTGGCCTATCACTGGCACCAAGGGTGTTTTCCAAATGTGTTCAGGTGGCATTAGAACCGCTTCAGAGGAAGGGCGTAAGAGTGCTCCCCTATTTGGACGGCTGGCTTGTTTGCGCAGGGTCGGCTGAGCAGGCCAGACACCATGTTCACCGACTGCTGGCACATATTACGACTCTGGGATTCAAAGGAAAAAAAACGGCTGACTCCAGTTCAAGAGACTCATATTATTGGCATCATCCTGAATTCCAACACTATGCTGGCCTGTCCCACATCAGACAGGGTAAGTGTAATTTGTGTGAACAATCTTCATGTTGGTGCTTTCATCATTATGTCTTTCTCCTTTGGCATTTGGAGAAAATTATGGCAGCCACTGTGGTTATACCATTGGCCCTTCTTCGGCTGAGAGTGTTTCAGAGATGGCTGCTTCAACTGCGTCTGTGCCCGGTGCGGAACAGGCATGGCAGATTGAAGATAACGCGTTGTTGCATGTTCACGCTGGAACCCTGGTCCAAGGTTCAACTTTCCAATCGTGGAGTTCCTCTTGGCCCACCACCTAGACGGTGGGAAGTAATCCGGACAGACGGATCCCTCATTGGTTGGGGAGGGTGGCGTTATCGGGGTGTGAACGGAATCTGGCCTCCTCAGTTACGCACACTGCACATCAACACTCTGGAGTTGATGGCAGTGTTGTTGACGCTGGGCCACTTTCAGAATGTGCTGAAAGGCAGGCATGTATTGGTACAACTTTTACATCAATCATCGGGGGGCACAAGATTGGCAGCTGCTCTTCGGGTTGCTTACAGGATTCTTATATGCAGCCAAAGCAACCTTTTTTCAATCTGTGCAGCATACCTGCCTGGATGTCTGAACAGTGTGGCAGATACATTGCCATGCAGTGTGGTGGAGAATTGTGTGTTATGAACAGACAAAGTGTTAGACGACATTCATGTGCAGGGTCACTGTAGAATTGCAGAAAGTTTAGTATCCACGGTATGTGA
>JAFBJS010006316.1:28221-112753 GCA_016785265.1 Paraplagusia blochii
AGACACAACATAAACTGGGGCCTAGATAACAGTAACAAAATGTATCCAGGTCAATGTCAAAGCACAGGAGCACAACATTCTACATATCAGAGGTTTGACGAGTGTCTTGAGTGATGTGTGATATGACTGTCTGAGAATGTCCAAAAACTGTATAAGAAGAGCACGCCTGTATCAGTATTTGGGATTTGTTGGTGAGACTGCTGATGAACTGATTCGTGTTGGACCTGCCATGGTCAGAAACCTTTTGATACAATAAATCCCCCGAGACGGAGAAGTGTGTCCTGGCCTGCTTATTTGTAGACAACGCTTTCTACAATAGCAGCAAAGTGTGTCAAGGGGAATGGTGCTTACAGCCAGACTACTTCTTCTTCTTTTCCTTTCAGCTTATCCCATTTTTCAGGGGTTGCCACAGCGAGTCAACAATTTCCATCTCACCCTGTCCTCCGCATCCTCAACTCCAACTCCAACTCCAACCACGTCCATGTCCTCCCTCAGTGCATCCATAAATCTCCTCTTTGGCCTTCCTCTTCGTCTCTTACCTGGTAGCTCCATGGCTAGCATTCTTCTCCCAATATAATCACTGTCCCTCCTCCTCCTCATGTCCAATGCTTCTCTAGCTTTTTCTCCAAACTTTCCTGTCTGTGTTGTCCCCCTGATCACCTCGTTCCTGATCCTTGTCACCCCCCAAGAGAATCTCAGCATCTTTAACTCTGCCACCTCCAGCTCTGCTTCTTGTCTTCTACCTATTCCTAGTGTCTCTAGTCCATACACCATGGCTGGTCTCACAACTGTCCTGTAAACCTTTTCCTTCACCTTAGCTGACACCCTTCTATCACAGATCACTCCAGAGACCTTTCTCCAGTTGTTCCACCCTGCCTGTACTCTATTCTTCACCTCTCTTCCACAGTCTCCACTGCTCTGAACAGTTGAGCCTAAGTATCTGAACTCCTCCACCTTCTCCACCTCTGCTCCTTGTAACCTTAACACAGATGTGGTTGCTCAAATCTGGAGGACATATGGCAGGGCAACTGTGGATCTGTTTGCAAGTGCTCAAACAACCCAGTGCCCAAGGTGGTATTCCCTGAGGGAGGAAACGGCAGCAATCGGCCAGGTTGCTCTGGCTCACGGCTGGCCGCAGGTGATCCATTATGCTTTCCCTCCCCTTCCGCTATTGTGGAGGGTCCTTTGTCACATTCGCAATCACAAACACTATGTGTTTTTGATAGCTCCTCATTGGCCCTCCAGACCATGGTTCCCTCTTCTACTTTTGTCGGGGGAGGGACCCCCTTGTCAACTACCCAGCAGTTCCGACCTGCTGACACAGATGGAGTGGCGGATTCTGCATCCATGCTCCGACCGCCTGAAGCTGTGGGTGTGGCCCTTGGGGCCCCCGGGCTATTGTTGGAATGTTCAGCTGGGACCAGGAACACTCTGGTAAATGCACAAGTCCACCGGCCGCTTCTATGCAAACAAGTGGAAGGTGTTGGTGATTGGTGTTTGGTGATTGGTGTTCAGAACGCCCCAATTGTTTAATTGTTCTGTTCACCAGGTCTTGGATTTCCTGCAGCATCTTGCTGCAGCTTGGCAGGGGTGCATCAACACTTAAGGCAGTGCTTCTCAAGGTGTGGGGCAGGCCCCCCTTGGGGGGGCCTGGTGCGATGCTGAGGGGGGCGTGTGTGACCCTGGGGAACATTCTTTTTTTCCGCCGTACTACAATAAAGTGTAATTGCACATTGTAAGTTGAACTATATCTCTTTTTTTGTTTTCTTTACGTTAACAAGGATATGATGATAAGTAGAGGTGTACCTGCAACTATTTTATAGAAAAATGCTGTTATTTATAGTTGCGGCGGATAGTGGGTGGTGGGGCACGAATTGTTTTCTTCTTGCTGGGGGGGTAACAGAAAAAGATTGAGAAGCACTGACTTAAGGTGTATGTAGCAACGTTAGCAACTCACCGCTTGGCGGTTGATGCAGTTTCACTTGTTTTGCATCAGCTTGTGGCGGCCTTCTTGAAAGGAGCATGCCTCCTTAATCCTCTTCGGTCAGTGCGGAGCCCGACATGGGAGCTAAACATTGTCCTTGAGTCTCTTTGCTTGCCTCCTTACGAACACCTATTTACAGCACATTAAGACGTTATCACTTAAAACTGCATTCCTTCTTGCACTGACAGCAGCCCTTCATGTGAGTGAGCTACATTGCTCTCTCTGTGGGTTCTAGTTGTCTTCGTTGGGGCCCCATGTTTGACAGTGTCTCATTTTGGCCCAACCCAGCTTTTCATCCAAAAGTTCTGTGCCCACAATTTAGCAATCAGCTGGCTGCTTTACCAGCGGAGGGCACTGACATACATTCTGAGTTGTGCCCAGTCAGCACTCTGAAGTTTTATTTTGATAAGACAGCAGCTTTTCGTACAACCGATCAGCTGTTTGTTTGCCTTGATGGTACCCGTAGGGGAGGCCCCTTGTCAAAACAGTGGCTCTCCCACTGGGTGGTGGAGGCAATCACTCATGCCTATGAATCCACTGGCGAGAAGTGCCTTTCCCTGTTCATTGTCATTCGACACGTGTTCAGGCAACATCTTGGGCAGTTCTCGGGAGTGTGCAGCTTTCTGAGATTTGTGCTGCTGCAACTTGGTCTACTACAAGTACGTTTGCCCGATACTACAGTCTGAATGTAGTCCCGGTTCCAGGACTGTCTGCAGCTGTTCTTCCAACTGGCGGTGATGCTCTCCCAGATTCCTCGTGACTGGGTGTATTCGTCCTCCACTAGTGCTTTCAGCACCGCCCCTGGCCATCTGGAATGAGGCCAGGGGAGATGCCTTATTCCAAAATGTATTCAATTAATTCCTTCCCTGGCTCTCGACGAAGGCGGTCACATCTTCCCCTCTCTCCACTCCCTTATCATTCCTGCTTGCTCTAGTCTTGTCTTGTCTCTTGTCTCTATAAGAGCCTCTCACTGTACCGCTCTCCAACCTCTAAACTTTAACCATAGAATTAGTGATCTGGTCTTTCGGAGTTATTGACAAAATTTTCAGCACCAGAAGAGTTGGCAAAGGAGAGCAACCATGCCCTCAAGGAACGTTTCCAGCTGAATACGTGGAGAACTCCTGGGGGACGTGGAGGAGTGTGTGCCTGACGGACCTGTCCATTAATGACGTGGAAGATGCTTATCTGATTGGAATCATGATAGCAGGAGGTTTGCTGATGGGATTTGCTGATGGGGAAGCGCAACCCTGCTCTATCATTACATTCAGAAGTTGGTGACAGCAGTCAAAGGGCCCCTTCCACTGAGCACCATGATCGAGGGTAGTGATGTTACGGGATATGTCAAGGCTGTGTGTGTTGAGCAGAGGAGGGGGCGTTTCCACGAAGCGCGTATTGAGGCTTGCTTCATTTAGAGGAGGGGCCAAAATTATGACATCCGAAGCCTCGCTGCCCGGCTGTGTCACGTGACTGCTTCGGAAAGTGGTTCAGGTGAGATGAAACCCTATGAGGCTTCAACCGCCTGGGTTCATGTCTTGAAGCATCATGTGCTCACGACACCATTTACTGGGGAAGTGTATAATCACAGGCAATTCTATCTGAAGCTTAGAAAAATCTGAGCCATTTTCCAAAGCATTTACGTGATACTGGACGTCATAATTTTTTGGCCCCTCCCCTAAACGAAGTCTCAGTCCCCGCTTCATGGAAACACCCCTTCTTTGCTCAACATACGCTTCAAAGCCTCGAAACATCCTGTAACATCACTAGTTTAGACTTTGACTGGAGGTTTTTGAAGGAGAGTTGTGGTCAATTGAGTTTGTATAGCGTTTATATAGATTGGAGATAGTTTGTCGAGTCTAGGAGAGAAATATCGTATCACCTGCAATAATGATATTACCATTTGGTCAAATTTACACACACAGAATACATTCCGAAATGTTATTACACACACATGTGACAATTTATGTATAGAATTGTTTTTGTCTTACACTTTTTGTAATTCAGTCATTTCAAACAGTCATAACAGACACACAAATAATCCACGCATCACACATTATGTGCTTCAGATTTCACTATAATAAGTGAAGTGTCACCTGATCCCGATATACTTGTTAATGGGGATAAAATACAAATTGTCAATCATAAAAGGACATAAATATCTTGGGTTAATATTAGATTTACAGCTAACACACAGAAAGCGGAGTTGCAAATTTTTATCGAATCGAACTGAACCGAATCGGATCGAAGTGGATCGATCGTTTGGCGATCAATGACAGATACACTGTGATTATAAACTTGGCCAGTAGGTGGTGTCGTGAGCACATGAAGCACCGAGACATGAACCATTTCTCTTCATGAGGCTTAATCTCGCCAAAACTAGTTAATAGATAAGTAGATAACATCTTGGAGAGAATCTCAACTTTGCAAGCAAAAATTGATCGGATCGGAGACAATAAAGTGAGCCAAGTCGATTGGAATGTGGCTTTTTGCTCTAACCTAAATAATCTAATCTGCATTGGCTTCCCTTGGAACTGGCCTCGGCCAAGGTCAGCACCATCACTATCTCTCCTGTGAGTTCGTGCAGCGGGGACGCTCTTCCCCACCCTGCCCACATCCACCTGTTGTTTGCTGGCTTGTTTGGACTTTACCAGGGACAACTCCATGGCAATGGCCATGTCTCTCGCCGACAATCGCGAATCGGTTGTGCAGCTTTTTCCTTCCGACAGATGTCCCACTGAGGTGCCTTGATACAGCACTCTGGGAACAGCCTAATTGATCAGAGATTTCTTTCTGTGTCTTGCCCTCTTGCTTGAGGATGTCAATGATGCCCTCTGGACAGCAGACAGTCAGGTCGGCAGTCTTGCCCATGATTGTGATTTTGAGTAATAAACCAGGCTGGGAGTTTTAAAAAGGTTGTAGTATCTTGACTACACAAATGGACACGCACACTGGAGAGGTGTATGTGGAAACTTTTATATGCTGCAACCAACGCAGAGGGGTCAGCAGCAGTAAAAAACAGGTCCTCCTTTCAGACACCGAATAAGTAAACCGTCTGTCTAACTACGCATGTGTTCAGAGTTACCTCGTTGATTCAGATGATTTGGTTTATAGCACATTTAAAGTGCCTTTTCATGATATGCAATTTTTTAGGAATCTGGGTTTTTCATGAGCTGTATGACAAAGTCATCAGTATAAAAAAACTATAAAAAACCTGAAATATTTCATTTGGTGTGCAATGAATCTAAAATATATGAAAGTTTAATTTTATCATCACATTATGGATAATTAACTTTTCATAATGATAACAATGTGCTAATTATATATATATATATATATACACACACACACACACACATATACAAAAAGTATGAATATTTACACACAATTTGAAGCCTTCTTGGCCACACTGCCCCAATCCATTTGGAGCTACAGCTGCAAAAGAGTTCCAGATGAAACACAGATGAATATAATCATCAGTCACAGATGCGAATGTCGGGTTTTGACAATGAATGGAGTCTAATAGAATTGTAAGAATTATGAGTCAGAGAATAAGAAGAGATTACAATTATAAAAGGTGAACGATCTCAGCTCACTGTTGTGATGGATTCACAATAACCCAATGTTACTGTAAGAGTGAAAAATTGTTAAAATACCTAATTTTTTAACAAATTTTAATACGTTTATTATTGCTATATGTTCTTTGCGCTGACGATCGAGTACTGACTTCTAACAGAACGGAAAGAATCGAACGTCAGTAATGCAAATAGTGATTTATGTTAACCTTTATTTAGCGACTGTCACGAAATGGACGGACAACAAGTGAAGTTTTATGGGTTTTTACTCGAAGACAACTGAACACATTACAGGGTATATATATTGCTCACAGGAACTCTGACGCTATATCCTCTCGACAGTGTGGCACGTCTGCGCATGACCACTGTGACCTATCAAAATAAAAGCTATGTCTCCTCACATCCCCCCTTTTAGTTAAACAAATAATCAATAATCAAAATAAAATTAAACAAGTCTTAACACTGCACATTATTTCTATACCTAAGGCACTGCTGTCTGTATTAAACATTACAGTATCTTTCCTTAAATAAACTTATACTTACTCCATAACAACTAACTATTATTACCAACACATACATTATTAATCTCTCATTTCTTTGAACAAGACATCAGTCGTATGAAGTCTTTGAATTTCACAGGAGTCTTGATAGTTCTTTCTGATGACCTCTTTACCATGGGCACTGGTGTAGATGATAACTGGACTGGAACTTCTTCTGGAGATGTTTGGTCTGGACTCATTGGTTCTGATACCGGCAGGACTGGTTCACATGTGATCACATCAGTTGGCTGAGCATCATCAACTGGTGGTTTCTGTGTTTCCAGCCTAGGTAGATCTGGAATGAGCTGTATGTGACGATTTCGACATGTGACTGTTCCTTGTTCTGTTTTTATGTTTGATCTTGGCGCTGGTGCATTGGCTACTATCACTCCAGGAGTCATCCATCTCTTCTCCATCCAGTTTGACCTTTACCTGCTAACCTGGGAGTAAAGCTGGAAGGTCACGTGCAGAATATCTTCTATTGTAGAAGAACCTGTATGCCTGTTTTGCCTGTCTGTCTTTTGCTTCCAACTGTTTGTGATTGATATGGTGGGGAAGGAGATGTTTCATGAGAGTGAAATCTGATCTGACGACCAACAGCAAGCTGGGCAGGACTCTGTCCTGTAGACTGAATTGGGGTAGCTCTGTAGTTCATCCACGCCAAGTGTGGGTCAGGCTGTCGTAGTATCCGCTTGGCAGTTTGTACTGCTCGCTCTGCAGCACCGTTTGCCTGCGGGTAGTGTGGGCTTGATGTTGTGTGCTTGAAATCATACATAGTCTTAAACTCCTTAAACTCAGCTGAAACAAACTGTGTACCATTATCGGTCACAATCTCAAACGGAATACCTCAGCGCACAAACATACTCTTGAAGCCACTTATCACTTGCTTGCTGGTTATAGTAGGCAGGAGGGCTATCTCTATGTCACGAGAGTAATAGTCCACTGCAACTTAATATTGTTTCCCATCTAACTCAAACAAATCTGCAGCTATCTTCTGCCATGGTCCATTAGGTAATGGTGTTGTCATTAAAGTCTCTCTGTTTTGAGCAGGTTTGTTTGTTATGCAGAACTCACAGGTTGTAACACACCTGGTAATGTCTGTTCCAATGCTTGGCCACCTTACTGACATTTTAGCTCTCTCACGGCTTGGTCAAGCCGAAGTGACCTTCGGGGAGCTTGGACAGAACTTCCAACCGCTGAGACACAGGGATGACGATTCTGTCGTCGTACAGCAACAAACCATCAACTTCAGAAAGATGTGCTCTCGCTGTGTAGTACCCCTGGAGTGAGTGTGGCAACTGTGACACTGAACTTGGCCAGCCATTGTGGATGTAGTGAATAACCTTTTGGAGATCCCCATCTTAGAAGGTCGCTGTCTGGATCTTCTCCAACCTGTCATTCGTCACTGGCCTGGTAGCCATCACCACCTGCACATACGCTCTCACATCCTCATCAGTATCTGACACCTCACTTACCTTCAGTGGGTTTCTAGACCCTGTGTCTGCAATTATTAGCTGTTTACCTGGCACATGTACTGCCTTCAGATTGAATCGCATGAGTCGTATTAACAAGCGTTGACATCTAGGTGGCGCTTTGTCTAAATCATAAGAATTTATCAATGGCACTAATGGCTTATGATCGGTCTCAAGACAAAAGCTGTCCATGCCAAGTAGATACCGTGAGAATCTTTCACATGCCCACACCTCGGCCAGACACTCCTTTTCAATCTGCAAGTATTTGCACTCTGTGACCGTCAGGGTGCGTGAGCAGAATGCCACCGGCCTTATCATGTCTCCCTGGTCTTGGAGGAGGGTGGCCCCTAAGCCGTAACTGCTAGCATCAGCACTCACCACCGTCCGCTTACTAGGATCGTAAAAGACCAACGCTGGCACAGTTACTAGCATTTTTTCATCTCTACAAAAGCTTTTTCTTGGGCTTCATCCCATGCCCACTGGACATCACCTCTCAACAGTGAAGTCACTGGATGCGGAACCGTGGCCAGGTGGGGTAAGAACTTGGCCATGTAATTCACCATTCCTAACACTTGGCGGAGTTTGCTGACATTCTAGGGGCTTGGCCTATCGGTTATGGCTTTCACCTTGTTAGCATCAGGTTTAATTCCATCAGGTCCAATGACATGACCAAAATACTGTATCTCTGGCTGTGCAAAGTGGCATTTGTCTTTATTGAGCTTAAGACCTGACGCTTTGATTGTTTGCATCACTGCTTTTAAGTTGGAGTCGTGCTTTGCTTTGGTCTTCCCATATACCAGTATGTCATCCATTACTACTACTGTGCCACTGTGTCCGCCTAGCAGCGTGCTCATTTCCCTCTGGAATATTTCAGGAGCAGACGTTATACCAAAGGGTAATCTTTTAAAACAGAATCTTCCCACTGGAGTAATAAAAGTAGTCAACCTCTGGCTGGCTTGGTCAAGGGGTATCTGCCAAAATCCACTGGGCGCATCGAGAGTTGAGAAAATGGTGGCCCCTGACAACTTTGGAGCAACGTCCTCCAGTGTAGGTAAAAGGAATCTCTCTCTTTTGACTGCCTTATTCAGTCTTTTTAGGTCGACACAGATTCGAACTTTACCATTTTTCTTGACTACAGGCACCATTGGTGCACACCAGTCTGTAGCCTCTCTCACCTCTTCAATGATGTCCAGTGATTGCATGCGTGCTAACTCCTGCTCCACCTTTGTGAGCAATGGGAAGGGGACACATCGTGGTGTTGTGACGCTGTAGGGGTGAGCGCCCTCTCTGAGCTCAATTTTGACTGGTTTACAATCTAGACGTCCTATGTCACTAAAAACACTTTGACATTCCAACTCATCCACTCTCATGACCAGTCTCATCTTGCATGCAGCTGCACCGCTGAGAAGATTGTTTGTACATGAGCCACTTACAACAAAAATCCAAAAGCTGTATCTTTGTCCCTTCCATTCAGTGGTAGCCAGAAACGTTCCAATGCACTGAAGTTTGCCACCTGGACTTTGCAGGTCCGCTGCTGTCTGACAGAGGGTTGGTCGTGTGGGGAGACTGAGGTATGAACTGTGTGGTATAACAGTAATATCAGCACCAGTGTTAAAGCGTAGCATTTTTCCATTGATTGGTAGATCAACATGCCATGAAAGACATGCCATGTCTTTCATTTGTACAAATCTCTGTACAAACTGACACCCCCAAAAAAATGCACCTACTGGCTCTTCCTCCTTATTTTGTGTGACAATTTCTTTTACGGTCTTTGTTGTACACACAATCTTAAAATGGCCGGTCTTGTTGCATTTACGGCACCTTTTTCCGTATGCAGGGCATGCACCAGCCTCATGCTCCCTGTTGCTAGTACACTTCCTCTCGGTAGCAGATTTTTCTTAGCTTGCACTTTTCCACTCCACTGTGGAGCGCTATTTGAAATTCCTAAACTGTCTGTGTTTCACTTCGTTCACCTTACTGTCCGTTCTCATTTGTGTTTGTTTTTTCACGAATTCCGATTGACGAGCCATCTGAATTGCCTTCTCTAACGTGAGCTCGGGCTCTAGCTGGAGTTTCTGGGACAAGGCTTCATCCGCTAGTCCAATGACCAGTCTATCGCGTATCTGTTCATCTTTACTAGCCCCAAATTCACAGGGTTCTGCTAGTTCATACAGGTTGCGTATGGAAGCTTCAACACTTTTGACTGTTATAACCATGCGTGGCTCCAAAAGGGGGGCCGACAGGGGCCACGGCCCCTGTAGAAATGGTCTCGGCCCCTGCTGTGGCCCCTGTGCCGAGCAGCCGATGATTATTTTTAGTAGCCTATTGAAAAAGAGTGCACCTGCACTGCAATCATTCTTTGCATGTACCCACAGATTCGAGTTGCCTTTGCTTTACATCTCGCGTTTGTTTAATGTTTGTGAGAGTTCGCTAAACCATTGACGTGAATATATAATGTAAGGACTATCCTACTTGACTTCACCCATACAACCTACATTCCACCTTGAAGTAAGTCCCATACCACTTTGTAACTAACTATATTTTAGATATTAATGAAATAACCGTCATAACTGTGCTTGTATAATGATAATTTTGAATGCGATTGAATTGCGATTAGTGGCAGTGGTGGCCTAGTGGTTAAGGGAGCGGACTTGGGTCTGCAAGGTCCCGGTTCGAATCCCCCAACTCCCAAGTTACTGCTGAGGTGCCCTGAGCAGGTCCCTACTCACTGCTCCTTGGGCTCAATAGCTGCCCAGTGCTCACTTTGATGATGGGTTAAAATGGCAAATGCAGAGATGGCAAGTCAGACAGCAGGAGTGTCAAGCAGGCCCAATGCACCATCAGGTTTGTGGCATGTGTGTGTGTGTGTGCGCTCGTGCTTGTATGTGCATGTGGCACCTGCTGTGCAGTTTCACTAAATTAATTTCACATAGTTTGATTAAATGCAGTTCTTAATATATTACTAATTGATGAATAGTCTAGAATCTAGACTATTTATCAATTAGTAATATATTCATTCATTCATTTAGGCTCACAATGTCTGTAGTGTAGTGTAGTGAATAATGAGCATTTAATGTAGTGAATAATGAGCATTTTTTCATCAGTTGCATTTAAGTAAAGTGTGTTCATCTTCTTTCAGATATCAGCATATGCAAAAATGACATGCCAGTCCAGACACATCTGAAGACCTTCTCTACCACAACTATGGGAGACAGGAGGCGTAGTTTTGTTTTTTGTTCAATTTTTGTATGAAAAAGCACTTTAATATTGTATACTGTAATATTTATGAACTGTTATTATGCACTCCAATTATTTTATCCATTAAAAGGGTGTTTGAAAGCTTAACTTTTTGTCATTTTATGGTTTCTTTATAATTACCTTTGTATAGCACAGTACCTACAAGATCTACAGCTCATTGTGTTTTATCAGGGTAAGTTGATGAAGAAAAAGACATTGGCAATAAATGTAGCAAAAGGTTATAGTTAGTACACACATACGCGCACAGACACACACATACATTATATATATATATAATGTATGTGTGTGTGCCCCCCAAAAAAACATGTTGGCCCCTCTCTGGCCCCCCTGGTAATTTTTGTCTAGAACCGCCCCGGTTATAACTGAGCGCTAAGAATAACGCAATAATAAAGACACGATCCTCCATATGATGCAATACAGTCTCCAAACTATCGCCGTCATTTGCAGTACAACTTTCCAGTTCATACAAAATACTGAAACATTTCATTGATTTTAAAGCCAGCTAATGCAGGAGGCTGTCACTTCACTTGTCTTTGGACGTTTTTCTGACTTTTGTATATATATATATATATATATATATATATATATATATATATATTTATACGTTCTGTATATATATATATATTCATACTTTTTGTATATATATATTCATACTTTCTGTATATACAGTATATATTCAAACATTAATGTCCTGAACGGCATGCCATATATGTATATAATATATATTCATATCGCATAGCCTGTGAATCATATCTCGATTTACAGGCTATGATCAGATTCAGGAACAATTCATAAAATATATTAAATATATTCTATATCAAATGATCGAGTCCAGTTTGTTATGTAAATTAATGAGCGAAAGATACCGTTATCGCCTTGGTATTTGCCGACCTATTGTTACAAGGCGGTTTCTTCAGCGAAGACGTGGTCGGACCCAAAAGCAGAACTGGGAGACTCTTCTTTGAAGTGAAAGTTTTATTAACAGAACAAACAAACTAAACATACCCTTCTAACATTCATATCACACTGTACATGAACTCTATACTCTTTAACTTCCAATATGGTTTGGCTACTTTAGCCCAAACCAAAACCTCAAACATACAGAATATCAAATTACTTCATCCAACCAAAACACATCCTAACAAGACAGCTTTAACACATGACCAACCTACACAAACACGACAGATCCAAACATGACAATGATCCCATGAAGACTGAGTGAAGGAGAGGGGTATATATATAGTAAGGACACCAGGTGGCACGAGTGAGACTAATGACAAAGACACAAGTGACTGTGATGACGCCGATTACCCAACCAGACAACAGCAAGGAAAGATACAGACACAGACCTCAGCTTCAGGCACCTGGATGGCCGAGGAAACTTCGGCCTCTGGAGGCTGGAGCGTCGACCTCCTCTGCTGGGGAGAAGGCTGGAGCGTCGACCTCCGGGGCTGAGACAGCCGAGGGAACCACCCTCTCAGGGGCGAAGACAGGGACAGCTGAGGGAACCACCCTCTCAGGGGCGAAGACAGGGACAGCCGAGGGAACCACCTCCTCGGGGGCAAAGACAGGGGCAGCCGAGGGGACCACCTCCTCGGGAGCGACGACAGGAGCAGCCGAGGGAACCACCTCCTCGGGCGCAAGGACTGGGGAGTTGAAGGTAGCAGGAACAGGGGTAGTGCTGGTTACCACTGGGGGTTGTAGCTGGGTGACGTGTGCCTGATTGCTCTGCTTGTAGCCAGCCAGGAGACCATCCAGCCAGTCCAGTTGGGCGTTCAAAATCTGGATCGTCGTGGGAACTTTAGTACCTGCAGCAAACCCTGGAATTTGCAGAGTTGGTTCTGCTGCAGGACTAGGAGCAGGTAGTCCTGCCCCCCCTTTAAGGGACGGCTCCTGACATCCCAAGGAAGAGGGAGGGAGGGAAAAGCCGCTTCTGGCACCGGAACTGACCTGCTGATGTTTTTTAGAGATGGACACAATTCACACACCTTCGCCCAGTATAACTCACTTCGTTGAGGGTCAATGATGTCGTTTGATGTGCGAGGTATGGCAGCGTAGATCTCTGCCCATACGCTCGGTCGCAATCTGCAGGGATTGCGTAGTTCCGCTCCAGTGGTTTCATGGAGAAGCGAGGAGTGGCAGTTTGGAGCTCTGCCCAGTCTGCTGAGTCCTGATGTGATGGGATCATTCTGTTGCAAGGTGGTTTCTTCAGCGAAGACATGTGGTCGGACCCAAACGCAGGACTGGGAGACTCTTCTTTGTGCAAGTTTTATTAACACAAAACAAACTAAATTAACTAAACAAACCCTTCTAACGTGCGCATCACACTGCACATGAACTCTATACTCTTTAACTTCCAATGTGGTTTGGCTACTTTAGCCCAAACCAAAACCTCAAACATACAGAATATCATATACAGAATTACTTCATCCAACCAAAACA
Organism: Paraplagusia blochii; assembly: GCA_016785265.1. Lineage (NCBI taxonomy): Eukaryota > Metazoa > Chordata > Actinopteri > Pleuronectiformes > Cynoglossidae > Paraplagusia > Paraplagusia blochii. The sequence goes on from JAFBJS010006316.1 coordinate 41,486, forward strand.
CATCCTAACAAGACAGCTTTAACACAACACATGACCAACCTACACAAACACGACAGATCCAAACATTACAATGATCCCATGAAGACTGAGTGAAGGAGAGGGGTATATGTAGTAAGGACACCAGGTGGCATGAGTGAGACAATTGACAAAGACACAGGTGACTGTGATGAAGCCGATAACCCAACACCAGACAACAACAGGGAAAGGGAAAGACATAGACACACAGACCTCACAGCTATTGCCGAACTGCAGTTGGAAAACTTTTGTATTTTATTCTGCCACTCCTTTGACTACAGGTCGTTCCTGCCGTGCCAGCATCAGCGTCATTGTCACCCATCTGTCCCACTCTGCCGTCTCTCCGGGTGACTGCTAAGGTTTGATGTACCTCCACTGTATTCAGTTTTCCAGTGTACTCTGCTTTACAGAGTCGGCAAATTGCGTTTCTTTTATCTATCTTTCCATCCGTCTTGAAAAACCAAATGATGCCCAAACATTCAGATTAAATAAGAAATGCTGTTAGTTTGTCTGTGTTGTCTTCCATGTTGCTAAGAGCACTGCAAGTGACACCTCCATAGACATGTGCCAATAGATGTATATGTGTCTATTGGCTCGCCGCTCTAGTGGGCGGAAGCGGCCCATGTTGCACTTAACATGAATCTTAACATGAATTTGTTGGCTGGGCCATAGAGCGGGAAACCAATCCACGGACCACAATCCGAACCATCGGATCTTTTTACTTTATTTTCATTTGATCAGAGCTTTTTGGACCGGTACACTCGGATCGTGTAAGTTGCAGACGAATAACCGATCGAAATGATTAATTTTCACACCCCAACAATTCATTTGTGGGTGGGGGGTGGTAGGGCAAATTGGAAGTGTAACAAACTGTTTTGTGTGAAAGGCAATTTTGTACGGCCTGAGTTGCCGTACGGCCGTGACAGGTTGTTATTGTTGTTGTTGTCGTTCGGAGTTGGTGTGGAAGAAAGAAAAATAAAGACTGGTGGCGACCGAAACCGCTCTCCCATCTCCTGTGTTTTTCCTGTTTTGCTTCATTAATATGCAAAGTATAGAAGAACCCAAGACGCTCAGATACATTGGCGGCAGCAGTGTTTTCTGTGCGTACCGCTGAGTTATGGACTGTTTTGTGGAAAGCGAATCGTTTGCTGTTTTTTATGTTGTGGACATGTGGCGCGCAGACAAGGACACTGTTAAACCCGGCAAGGCGCTGTCTGAGGGACAGTCGCACGGCGGAGATGTCAGATTCGACCTTTATCTAGTGACGGGAGCCAAAGTTTCCGCAGCTTGGGGAGTCGGCAGGAAGTAGCCGTTGGCGCGACGGCGGGAGCCGGCCGGAGGGAGCCGGCCGGAGTTGAGACGACAAGATGGTGTGCCCGTTGTAGGAAAGAGCCTAAGAGGCATGGTGTGAATTTCCTGCCGGGACCGCAACCCGAAAATGACCACCATCAGAAACGAACGGTAGCTGGTGTTGCGTGTTTAACTGAGGGGCCCCAATACCGCGACAATATCAGTGATATGGTTGACATGGACTGTGATGGCTGCCCTGCATCTCTTGTGAGGGGTGGTCGAAGGCACAGAAGTTGACCTACTAGTGGACTCACAAGCCACGGTGTCGCTGATTAGGGCCGTTGTCGGTATGTCAGTGCCTACTCTCATAAACTGACTTCTAAAAAGAACTATCTTGACCTGCAATGAATGGTCAAATGCTGGATTTTGGGTGGTGGGTGTTGCAGTTGTGGGGGCGTTTCCACCCCCCTGCTTCGGGATCAGGAGTTAGTCCCACAGTGTTGTAACGGGTCTCTCGCGGATGTCAGGATTATTCCCGCATTAAGTGATGCTGTGGTGCCGGTGTTCTCCAGTCTCCTTCGGGTAGAGGGGGCGGCCTGCCTGCCACAAACCTTTGTGAGGGGACGGCTCGTGCAGTGAACACTGTGAAGTGCGGGGTGACCGCTCCCTCTATGCTAGGTGAGGAGTTACTTTATTGAAGATGTGTGTGTTTTTTGTGTGTTTTTTCTCTCTTCTTGCATTTATACCATTTTAGTAATTGGTTGTGGGTTCTTCTTATGTTTAGTTTCCTCCTTCTCGTTATAGTGAAACGGGGACGTTTCAAAGTGAGGGGGAGGGTGTGTGTAACAAACTGTTTTGTGTGAAAGGCAATTTTTTATCCGGTCTGAGTTGCCGTACGGCCGTGACGGGTTGTTGTTGTCTCGGAGTTGGTGTGGAAGAAAGAAAAATAGAAGAAAGACATGGTGGCGACCGAAAATGCTCTCCTATCTCCTGTGTTTTTCCTGGCTTCATTCATACGCAAAGTATAGAAGAACCCAAGACGCTCGGCAACAGAAGTATTCATTGAATGCTTTTAGTCACCAGGGGAAATCACCAGCATATTTCGGTAGCGGTTTATATCGCTATCGGAAATGAAGTGTTTGGGCAACATCAGGAATATCGAATATGGGCAGTGGCGTGCCGTGCGTTTCACCTTTGGTGACGTCATAGTTTTGTTCGAAGGATTGCGTGACAGCCTTATTCCAAAATTAATTCAATTCATTTTTTTCCTCAGAGTTCTACACACTGACATGTCGATGAAGGTTCTTAGTCATCCAGGTCATGGTCAAGGTTAAAGAGTTTAGGTAACTGGACATTCAGTTATTTTGGAAAGTTCTACACACAACACCCTATAATGACAATGTGGAAAAAGTTTAAGAATTACTTGCAAATGTATTAAAAAAAAACAAGAAACTACCGGTACATGTACTGTCATGTCTTGCCGGTAGTTCCTGTGTTTGTCCACCAGATGATGGCATTTCCCGGCCTTGCCGATCATGTGACCACACTGACGCTCCTCGTTGTCTGGCAGCTTCTCTAATCACCTGTGTATTTAAACCCCTGTGACTGTGTGAGAAGCTGCCAGACCGGGTTTCCTTGCCGTCCTCACGCCTGGTCTTGTTCCCTTGTCCCTCGGTCCTGTGCCCTGCTCATTCGTGCTCTCCGGTTTGTACCTTGTTTTCTCGTTTTTGTACTCGTGTTTTTGGCATCGGTTGGTTCATTGTATCTGTTCCTGTTCGGTTCATTTTTTCTGGTCTTGCCCTGTTTCTGGTGTTTCGTGTTTCTGTTTGTGAGTACTTAGTCGTTTAATTCAGATTTGTTCAGTTTGTAGGTTCTTGAAATTCCTAAGTTTAAACCTTGTTTTCATTTTCTAGTTTTTCACTGCGGTTACCTCCCAACAGTTCCAGGTTGATTTAGTTTTTGTTTTCCTTTTCTAGCTTTTCCCTGTGGTTACCTCCCAACGGTTCCAGGTTGATTGTTGTTTCTGTTCTTTACTTTAATAAATTTCCTGCATTCTACGAGTTTTGGCTTTTGGGTCTCCTACTGTGAACCATTACATGTACATAGGTACAGCCTTCGCTCAATACTTTGTTGATGGACTTTTGAAAGCAATTACAGCCTCAAGTATTTTTGAATATGATGCCACAAGCTTGGCACGCCTATCTTTGAGCACTTTTGCCCACTCCTCTTTGCAGAATCTCTCAAGCTCCACAAAGTTGTATGGGAAACGTCGATGCACAGCCATCTTCAGATCTTTTCAGAAAGTCTCAATTGGATTCAAGTCTGGGCTCTGGCTGGGCCACTCAAGGACCTCATAGAGTTGTTCTGAAGCCACTCATTTGTGATCTTGGCTGTGTGCTTCGGGTCCTTGTCCTGCTGAAAGATGAACCGTCTCCCAGGTCTCAGGTCAAGAATGCTCTGGAGCAGGTTCTCATCCATGATGTCTCTGTGCATTGCTGCATTCAGTTCCTGCCACTGAAAAGCATCCCCAGAGCATTATGCTGCCACCACCATGCTTCACTGTAGGGATGGTATTGGCCTGGTGAAGAGCGATGAGACAAGAGTTCTCTTGTCTCATCAGACCAGACAATTTTGTTTCTCATGGTCTGAGAGTCCTTATGGTGCCTTTTGGCAAACTCCAGGCGGCAGAGATGGGTGTCCCCCTCGAAGATTCTCCTCTCCAGAGCTGGAGAGAGGATCTTATCTTAGCTGCCGGTCTGGCAGCTAAGATAACCAGGACTAGGACCACAAGTATGATGACCAGGATCACAGCTCCGTTTAACTACTGACATAACGGCTTCCGGAAGAATTAATTTTTTTTTCAACTGTGTTGTACCATTGTACTTGTTTGTTATATTGTATTTTTATGTTCTGGTAACATCCATTGCACTGCATGTCCGTCCAGGGAGCGGATCCCTCTCCTGTGGTTCTCCCTAATGTTTCTACCTGTTTTCATTTCCCTTGGTAGGTTTTTCTTACTCTGGCTGAGGGTCTAAGGACAGGATGTTACCAACCCTGTAAGGCCCTATGTGACAAGTCTGATTTGTAAATGTGGGCTATATAAATAACATTTGATTGATTGACATGTGTTTATCTATGCATGTTTGGGCCAGCAGAGAAGACTTTGCGGGCCCTGATGGCCTTACTGGATATGATTATGTTAATATAGGGTCATCTTAGATAAAATATAGGAAATTATTTTATTAATTTTGTATTATTTTGATAAATAAATAAAAAGATGAATTGAAAAATGCTGTTTAATTTAAGCAAATAGTCGTATCCAATTTGTATGTAAAGTCTTTAACTTCGGTCATCGTCTCAATTTTGTCATGCAGTGTCGCCGTTACTGCCCTCAAGCGTTTGCCCTGTGGCACAGCATTACAAAGGAATTGCACACATTTAAAGTCGCTTCACTTTTGCAATGTTTCGCAAAAACATCATTTTTGCAATGTTTTTACAATAAGTTAGGATTTGTATTATCGATATCATTACTACTATTCTGTGTTTTAAATTAATATTTTTATTGATTATTTCACTTCTACAAATATTGATTATATTATCTCAACCCCCGTCTCTCTCCTTTCTACATTCCGTCACACAGTCCAACCCCCATCTCTCACCGCCGACCTTTAACCGAGAGCCCTCTTAATCGCAGTAGCCAGGGGCATTTTGAAGCCCAGCGAATGATTTGCCCAGACCGGGGGACGTGGTGAGTTGGCAGACATGTCTGCAAATGTATTGGCTCACACCAGAGGCAGTGGGCGGAGACTATGACAATGAATGCACTCAGAACCCATGTTTACAATGTTAGAGTGAAAGAAGAATGGAAGTGAGCGACTGCACACTGGGAGTTATTCCGTGAAGTCACTGAATCCTGTGACCTGATCAGAGGCAAGTGAATACTGTTTCTCTGCCAGTGAGTGAGAAGCTCGTGCTGGAATTTGTTTTTGTGGAGACTAGTTACATGGAACTGAATTTAAAGACGTGTGTAGGTTAAAATATACAGAGAGAAAAGAGACAAACGCTTATATGCTTTTTTGGTTTTAAAATTAATTATTTGTGAGCTGAACATAAATGTGAGCTTCCCTTAGTCTCAGTTCAAATATAAATTCTCTGATGGAAACTGCAAAAATAACCAATCATGAACATTTATTTTGCACCTTAGGAGGACAGGACAGTGATGCAGTGCCATGTGAGACACACTGTACCTCTCACACTAATTATATCTGTTTGTTTTTACCTGCAGGTTTTTAACCTTCTACACAAAGCTCAGTTCACACTCACTGCCAAACAAAAGGAAGAAGCAACTTCAAGGACAAAGAGTAGAGCTCCCCTCTTTAGGGATGACTAGTGTTTGAAGCTCAGCCTTCCTGCAGAATGGCATCCTCTGTCCCTGTGACTAACTCTGGTGTATTTGGACCATCTGCATTGTCTCAGCCAGTAGTTTGGCCTCCCCTGGATTTTGCCTTGGGTGCACTTGCTTGCTGCGCAGCTTGTGTCTTCACCAATCCTATGGAGGTGGTCAAGACTCGTCTGCAGCTTCAGGGAGAGCTGTGTGCTCGAGGTTCCTATCAGAAACACTACCGTGGAGTCTTGCAGGCTCTCTGGGTCGTGGGCCGCACTGATGGGTTGCGAGGCCTGCAGAAGGGACTCTCAGTCGGCCTTATCTACCAGGGTGTGATGAATGGTGTGAGGCTGGGGTCCTACTCCTACTGTGAAGCCCTGGGTATCACTTCATTCCATGGAGGAAGTCTGATGTCAGGGGCTGGTGCAGGAGCTCTTGGTGCTTTAATTGCCTCTCCTGCTTACCTGGTGAGTTCACACATGTTTACTTGGTTCCTTGTGCGACCAAAAGAAAAAAAAAACTAGGTATGTCCGATATTAACATTTTGCTGCTATCTGATATGCTATTTCAACACTTTTACACATTAAACACATTTTTTTTGGAGGAATACTGCTAATTACAATTAAGTGTCACACCAGTGACTGAAAGAAGTATTTTATTAACTTGTTAACAGTTCTGTTGTGCTAATTCTGACATCATCGTAGATTAAATACAAGGTTAACACAGATGGCAGCTGGAACCTTTGGTGGAGTGTCCATCAGATGGTGTCAGCGACACCGATGCCACACTTGCGTTACACCTTTGAAAATGTCATTTTTAGGTTAAATTGCACTAAATGCAGCAGGATCAATTAAATACATATAATTTTAACTCTCTTCTCTACACTGTGTTCCAAATTATTATGCAATTTCTATTCTAGGTCTATATTTAGCCAACGTTGATGTACAGTCTACATACTGCTTCTTCCTGTCAGTCTCTCCAGGCTAAAAAGTTTCAAATGTCAAAACAAAACTAGTTATTCAGATACAAAACTGTAGTAGAGAAAAAGTGAGAAACTAATGGTCAGCACAGATTCCCTGATTTGTGACCAAAATTACTTTTTTAAATTCAGAAACTGAAATTAATATATGGATGACCTTTACCGATATGTTTGAGACTTGCAGTGCATTGTGTCCCATGACCCTGAACCTGACCTGTGGAGGAGGTGGTATCACTTTGAAATTTTTAGGCTGTTGGGAGTTAGCAAGTAAACTAACGTTAATAAGTAAAGAGGGCACATATCAGAGAAAAGTCAGTTTTCCCAATCGCATGGTGTCATTTTAGTGTCTTCAAGAGAGTCTCAGCTCTTGTATATCAGCCACCAATTTTTAACCCATCTTATGCTTCTGCCTAAGTCTTGTGCTACCTCCCTGCACATTCTCCCGGTTGTGTGCAAAGCAATGTCTTGAGCACAAACTTTGAAAGTGAAACTTTTCCAGATTTTAATTTGGGCATTGTGGCAATATTACCAAGAAGATTCTCTCAGTGACATGTATCATGGTGGACCAAATTTATAGGACTTTTAAAAACAGATATGCTCATTAAACAACCTTTAAAAAACTGGCAGACCAGGGGCAATTTATGGAGACAAAGATAGAAATGTTGCACAGGGGGCCTGAACTATAGCAACAATTTCCCAGATCAGTATGTATTACTGATAGCGTGGTAACAAGACATAACATTGATTTTTTTTTTCTAATCCATTTATTGTAGTGACAACAATCAACATGCTAAACATAAAATAGTTTAGTTGTCATAATTTTTGGATTTATTGGCGACCTTTCCTGGTTAGGTACCAATTTATGGACTATAAGCCGCACCTGAATATAAGCCACAACCAATACATCCGCATGTGCTGTGGTGGAGAATTGTGTGTTATGAACAGACAAAGTGTTAGATGACATTCATGTGCAGGGTCACTGTAGAATTGCAGAAAGTTTAGTATCCACAGTATGTGAGACTGGACCATCAAGTCCTTTCTATGGCCACTGAAGAGCTTTAAAAAATCAATTATTATTTTTTAGTCTCCATCCTTTTTCATTCTCTTATTTCTTACCGGGTTATGGGGGAACATTCTCCATGACTGCCACCCAAATCACACTGCACCATATCAGCCTCCCTGAAGGTTCCTATGGTGAGCCCACTGGAAGAGGCCAACCTGTCTCTTATACACATCTAGATGTGTATAAGAGACAGTCTGACGAGTGTCTTGAGTGACGTGTGATATGACTGTCTGAGAATGTCCAAAAACTGTATAAGAAGAGCACGCCTGTATCAGTATTTGGGATTTGTTGGTGAGACTGCTGATGAGCTTATTCGTGTTGGACCTGCCATGGTCAGAAACCTTTTGATACAATAAATCCCCCGAGACGGAGAAGTGTGTCCTGGCCTGCTTATTTGTAGACAACGCTTTCTACAATAGTGCCCACATTGAAACATGAGATATTTATTTATTCCATGATGAGGGTCAGTTTATGCTAATTTTATTCATGTACAATGCGCTTCTATACGTTGAACTTTTTCTTCCTCTATGGTGTTTATTAGCTGTTGTGACTTTCGTCTTTCTCGACACCACCTGTCTCACTCCTACCTTTTCTGCTTTAGCTCCCCTGGTGGCCGTTAGAAAAATGCATACATTAGCTGCATCTATGCATAGGCCGCAGGGTTGAAATGTTGAAAGGGTTTGTGTGACAAAAGTTGCGGGTTATAGTCCAGAAATAACGGTGCCTAACATGTAAGTTTTTTTGTTCAGAATAGTAATCTAACTTTAATACTAACCCTATTCACAACTACTGCATGTGCTGACTCTGTGACTGTACTAGTTGTGCAGAAATGGGAATTACAGAGGTCTAAAACTTTCTTTTTTTTTTTGTCAAATTACTACATTTCCAGCATTTACTTTTTTCAGCCCTTTTATATATGACGGGCAACCTTAAATAATAAATTTCTTGTAACACAAAGATTTTTGAAAGATAAACTCACTGTGAAAAATCACCAAACAACAACTGTACAATTTATTTTTCTGTATGTCTATGTTGTTACTAGCTTCTCTAAGCCTTTTCTGCGGCTGTAGAATCTGACCTTTGGAAAGACTTCACTCTTTGCTGACTTGTTTATTTATATCCAGGCCACTAAATATATCCCACACTGCTGCCAAAATATCTGCAGTATCCTGTGTCATTTGGCTGTAGACCAGGATAGAAGTCATTTAATTGACGTTGTAAATAAAATCTATAAACTTTTTTGGTGAGTGATTTACAATTACCAGTTCATCTTCTGATGTGGCTGAGCTCTGAATGTCATAATTTTGTAAATGTTTTGTAAGACCTGTAGATAACTGACGCAGACCTGGTGGCAAGGTTGGATTTGTTCAGCTTTTCTACATTTTCAATTCAATTTACAGGTAAAGACACATCTTCAAGCTCAGACCGTGACAACGATTGCTGTAGGTCACCAGCACAACCATCTGGTAGGCAGTGTGAAGCATAAATAAATAAATACATACAAAGTTAAATAAATTAAGTTTTTCAAGTATACATTTCTTATAAAAGAAAGTCATTTAATCTTTTCCAGTCATATAAATGTAAATTGAGATGATACATTTTAATTATTTGAAAAACATGCTGCTGTTCTTTAAATCAGCAATTTTAACTGGTGGATAGTGACCCGAAATAGGGTCGCAGACTTGTTTTCAGTAGGTCACAAGCCGTTGGCCAGGCAATAAAAAGTGAAAAAATGTAATTTCTTAAAATAACAGTTTTATTATTGTTCATTGAAGTAACAATTCATTATTATTACAGTTAATGAAGTGTTACTAAAAGTTTTATTATTGTTTCGCAGCGTGTTGTGGTAGGTCCTGAAGATGGACTCACTGCCATCATCTTTACCTGAACATTTTTACTCTTTACTTTTTTAAATATCTTTTTCACTATTCACTAATACAGATACACACACACACACAGAAAAGTATCTAGTTGAACCATACATGGACTTACTATATAGCTGCCCCAGACAGAGTACAACAAAACTTTAAAAATGCAATAAATGCCACAAAATAAATTATGAATAAAGAATGAGGACATATTAACCCTAAAGAGTGCACACTTTAGATAAAGAATACATTTAATTATTCATGTAACTTTTTCTTGTCACATGTCCAGATGTGAATAAGAGTCAATGTAACTTTATTAGGGATGTCCGATATAACATTTACCAATACCCATCTGAACCGATATTGCCCAAACACTTAATTTCCGATACCAATATGAACCGATGCTGATATAGACAGCTATTTTTCCCTGAATTATTGTGATACCAGACTAAACGCATTCTATTAATAACAGTAAACACACTACTTCAATAAAAGTTACAGAAAAATGACACATTCATTTTTTACCATTTTGTCTGAAACAGTCCCATGATTATTTTTGGAGCATTTGATCTAAACATGAAATGTCTAGTGTTGGACAGAAGAACTTTCTAAAAACATTGATTAACATTATAAACCGGGCTCATTCAGCCCTCACAACAGTAGTCAATATAAATGGGCACAGATAGAAACAGCTGCAGTATAAGAGTAAAAAACCCCTCCTTAATAAGAGGAAAAACATTTTAGCATTTGGACAATGTAAACAAAACTTCTCGTTGATGACATGAGAGATGACACCAAACTGCGTTTCAATGGCAAATGTCCGAGAATACTTCAAATTTCAAATACAATTAGTCCGGACATAGCCCGGCTACAGAAACTCCACACGTTTAGTAAAAACAGCGTCTTTAACGGGAGAGAACGGCCGGTTCTCCAAGACGATGAACTGCGTGAAGTTTGTCTGATTTCTACTGCTCACTTGTCTGTTCTTTATTGTGTTTAACTCTGAGTCTTTAAGAGAGAAACAGGCAGTCGCTGCTGCCTTGTTGTTGTCGTTTCACTGAGTTCATTCCATGTTGATTTTCTTTACTTTGCTGCATAAAAAAGCCTTGTGTTAAAATCTTACCCCACCCTCACATGATCAGCTCCTTGCAGTCATTAAGAATTACAGTTGTCTATCCACAAAAAACTTTAGACCACGGACATTCACTGTAGCATTGCTCATTGTAGCTGTCAAATGAAATCATGAATCACGTGGGTGAGAGTGTCAGTATTGCAGACTCCAGTACTTCCTCATCTGGAAGTCCAGCGTATTTGCCGAGACCATGTTTTTGCAGCATCGGATTAATATTATCGGTGGAAAAACCGATGCCGATATAATCCGATATTAAAAATTATGACCATATCGGCCCGATATTTATCGGTGAACCGATAAATCGGACATCCCTAAACTTTATGTAACTTTTTTTAAATATAAAAAAAATCAAACAAATATTTAATGACCTCCCCAGTAGACCAGACCACAAGTGGTTGTAATTTGACTTTTTCACTGACCTTCAGTTTTATTATTGGCCATCATGCTGCACTTGTCACTGATAACAGTCACTGATAATAGAAACTGACCATCTCTGTCATGGATTTAAAATGTTAAGAAAAATAAGCCCCCAGACACAGTTGTATAAAGGCTTATTGTTTCAGACTTGTATCTAACCACATTTTTATTATTGCTCATTCTTATCAGGGAGTCTCTGATGCCTTTGTTACCATCTACAAAAGAGAAGGTTTGATTGGTCTGTGGAGGGGCGTGAACGGGGCTGTGCCTCGAGTCATGGTGGGATCAGCTGCACAGCTGGCAACCTTTACCTCAGCCAAAGACTGGGTGTCACATTTGCAGGTAGCCTGCTTTACAGCTGACATTTACTTGTGTGTAGTTGAACAGTTGCCACCACACACACACAAAGATGCCGGACTCAAATTTCATTGGCCTTTTTTTTTTTCTTTTCTCCGCTCACATTAGTGGTGTGGTCAGTACCACTGGCTCACGGCTTTGTCAGCAGCCATGATAAGTGGAGTCGTGGTGGCTTTTGCTATGACACCCTTTGATGTCATCAGTACAAGGCTGTACAATCAGCCAGTGGATGAGTGTCGTCAGGTGAGCTGAGATATTCTTGTCAGACCTGATGATGTCATCAACAGCCTACATGTTGGTTTGTCTTTATCTGCCCTCAGGGACGTCTGTACCATGGGTTTTCAGACTGCATGCTGAAGGTTTGCCAAACTGAGGGTCTTATGGCGTTATATAAGGGCATGGGTCCCGTTTTTCTACGCCTGGCTCCCCACACCATGCTGAGCATGCTGTTCTGGGACTTGTTGAGGCAGCAGATGGGAGGAGAAAACGATCCACAGCAAAGTTCCTGAAAACCTCAGAAACAAAAAGATCCTGCTTAATCATACCAGAAAATCCTCACAGGAAAGCTTAGTGTTTCCTGCCTAAGCCATGTGGTCTGCAGTCCTCTCCTTGTGACCCTTTATTTATTTTGGAAATAATGAAGCATATTTTCCTTACTGTTTTTTTTCTAGTGCTTTTGTGTTTTCCAGGTTGCCTTTGTTGATGATGATGCTGTCAGTTAACAGATATCTGAATGCTGCAAAGACTGACAAGTAAAAGGTTGGTCCTGATTGGTCATCAGGATCATTTATTTTCCATACTAGTAATGTTCAATAATAGCATATTATGTTTTGTCTGTATGAATTGTTCTGTTTTTTCCTCCAAAACTGAGAACACAACAAAAGACCTGTGTTACTCCAAATGATGGGTGTGTTAGAAATGTTTTTTGGAGATAAACAGATGTATATTACAGTAAAAGTTGAGTGTTCGGACAATATCAGCATATCGGAACAGAAACAGAAAAATGTAATATCTGGCGACCTTATTAAATACCTCAAATGATTAAATAGATGGATGTCTGCAGAAGAATTGTATTCTTCAAAGTAATAATAATGAAGAAGTTTTGCTTATGGTCCAGTTGGTTACTGTAATGTCACTTCAGTTTTTTTCAGGGATAAGACCTGTGGGTTCTTGAAGGTTTTACGGAGCAGTTAATGATTCTTACAATAATAAAGGCATTTTTTAAAAATACATTATTCAGTCTTGTTTACTTTCTCTAAATTTTAAGTTTAGTAAAAAACATCCAGACTTTGATCAAGTAATACTGACCCTCACTCAGCAGCCAGGCAAACTGAGTGAAAAAAATGAAATCTTTCCAGAAAGACAATCATTAGCAGTTTAGCACTTCTTCTTCTTTAGGAATGACTAGTTTTTCTGACCCCTGTCACACAACCTGTACTGGGAACTCAATAACGATGTTCTTTTGTGTTTATCATAAAAAACAATTATTTTTCATCGGTCAAATTCTAACCCTGTTAACTGCATATTTCAAAGTGAGTTCATAAATATGTTTCCCTGCAATTTTCTCCAAAAGTCCTGCGGCATTTTTGGTTCAAGGTGTTGTGGGGGCGTCAGTGCTATGTAGTATGATGAGTGTTTGTTATTCAGTCATGCAGGTAGGTTACCATTTTTTTCCAATTCAATTAAGGATTTTTTCTTTTAACTGACCTTTCATCCTCTGAACCAAATTAAATTCCTTTTGACAATTAGTCCTCAGGGGAGTAGATGGAGAGCAGAGGGCCGCTTCTGGGCCTTGACCATTATCTTGTCTTTGGTGGGCTCCATGGGCTTCAACTTTGTCTTCTCTTAATAATTATATCATTCCTGATTCTGTCCATCCTTGTCACTCATAAACTACACAATTGTACATATCGGTACGGCCAGATGAGCCAAACCCCTTAATTAAACTCCAAGATTGTCTTAGAGACATTCTGACATGGATGACCCAAAATTTTCTAATGCTAAACACAGAAAAAACTGAGGTCATAGTTTTTGGGCCAAAACATACTGTATAAGAGCACCATTGTCAAACGTAAGTTTAACCATAGGTAGTGCTACCCCAGTCCCCTGTGTTAAAGCAAGGAACCCTGGTGTTCTGTTTGATCAGGATTTATCCTTAGAGGAACAAATAAATCAAACCTGTAGAACAGCCTTCTACCACCTACGTAACATTAAAACAATTAGAATAATACTTTCACGACCAGACTCTGAAAAGTTAATCCATGCCTTTATAACCTCTAGGCTGGACTATTGTAATTCCCTTCTGTCAGGATGCCCCAATAAATCCCTAAAAAGCCTTCATCTGGTGCAGAATGCGGCAGCACGCATACTGACTAGAACCAGAAGACAGGAGCACATAACCCCTGTCTTGGCTTCGCTACACTGGCTACCAGTAAAAAGTAGAATCGAATTTATAATACTTCTAATCACAATTAAGGCCCTAAATAATCAAGCCCCACAGTACATCTGTGATTTAATTACCCCATACCAACAAAATAGATCTCTCCGCTCCCAAAATTCGAGTCTACTGGTCAGCCCTAAAATAAATGAAAATAGAACGGGTGGTAGAACTTTTAGTTACCAGGCCCCTCTCCTGTGAAACCAGCTGCCACTCTCAGAAAGAGAGTCAGATTCTGTCTCCTCTTTTAAAGTGAGACTTAAAACCCACCTCTATAATATAGCCTGTAGCCTAAATTAGATTAGGCACGCCCTGATAAGAACAGTTTAAAGAGATGCTGCTATAGGCCTAGACGGCTGGGGGGCTTCTCCTTTTCATTTTGCACATATAATGTCTACATTGATTCTACGGTCCTATTCTTCTACTTCTTCTTCTTTTGGCTTATCCCGTTTCCAGGGGTTGCCACAGCGAGTCAACAATTTCCATCTCACCCTGTCCTCTGCATTCTCAACTCCAACTCCAACCACCTCCATGTCCTCCTGCACTGCATCCATATATCTCCTCTTTGGCCTTCCTCTTCGTCTCTTACCTGGTAGCTCCATGTCTAGCATTCCTCTCCCAATATAACCACTGTCCCTAATATGAACATGTCCAAACCATCTTAATCTGGCTTCTCTAGCTTTTTCTCCCAACCTTCCTGTTGTGTTGTCCCCCTGATTACCTCGTCCCTGCTCCTGCCCATCCTTGTCAGCCCAAAGAGAATCTCAGCATCTTTAACTCTGACACCTCCAGCTCTGCCTCTTGTCTTCTACCTATTCCTAGTGTCTCTAATCCATACATCATGGCTAGTCTCACAACTGACCTGTAAACCTTTCCCTTAGCGGACACCCTTCTATCACAAATCACTCCTGAGAACTTTCTCCAGTTGTTCTCCATCCTGCCTGTACTCTATTCTTCACCTCTCTTCCACAGTCTCCACTGCTCTGAACAATTAAGCCTAAGTATCTGAACTCCTTCACCTTCTCCACCTCTGCTCCTTGTAATCTCACTACTCCACTCTTCCCCTTTTTATTAACACGCATGTACTCAGTCTTGCTACGACTGACCTTCATTTCTCTTCTCTCCAGTGCAAACCTCCACTTCTCTAGGTTCTCTTCTAGCTGTTGCATGCTCTCACTGCAGATCACAATGTCATCTGCAAACATCATGGTCCATTGAGGTCCTGTCTGACCTCATCTGTCAATCTGTCCATCACCAGAGCAAACAAAAAGGGGCTCAGGGCAGATCCTTGATGAAGTCCCACCTCCTGAAGTCTTTTGTCCTTCCAACAGCACACCTCACCACCGTTGTGCTGTTCTCATACATATCCTGCACAAGTCTAACATATTTCTCTGCTACTCCTGACTTCCTCTTACAAAACCATAGTTCCTCCCTTGGAACTCTGTCATAGGCCTTTTCTAAAAACACAATGAAGCTCCTTCTGACCCTCTCTGTACTTCTCCATCAACATCCTCAAGGCAAGTATTGCAACTATGGTACTCTTTCTATGCATACAACCATACTGTTGTTTGCAAATCGCTACCTCTACCTCTGCTCCCTATTATTTTCCTTATTTAACAACTCCTCAGAGTACTCCCTCCATCTTCCCAGCACACCTTCCTCATTGGTGATGACACTTCCATTTTTCTCTGTCCAGAGAAAACCCCTAGCAACTTCTTAGCAATCTCCCTAATGACTCTAGCTGTGGTATCCCAATCATCTGGGAATTCCCCACCACAGCCCAGAACTGCTCTGACTTCTTTTCCAAAGTCTTCACAATATTCATCTTTCCTTATCTTCCACCACTTGATTTTCTGCTCTGTCTTCACCTTCTTCCTTCTTCTCACCTCCATTGTCAGCTTGCACACAACCATTCTATGTTGTTTGGCTACACTCTCACTTGCCACCACCTTACAGTGACTTATCTACCGCAGATTACCTCTTCTACAGAGAATTTAATCTACCTGAGTGGACCTGCCTCCACTCTTGTATGTCACCCGGTGTTCCTCTCTCTTTTGGAAATAGGTATTTTCCACGGCCATTTCCATTCTTTTTGCAAAATCACTGCCTGTCCTTCCAAATTACTATTTGGAATTATTTGTGGTAAATTTGAATGTATGTTGTCAAATGAATAGAACTGCTGTAGCTTTGAGGGAGAGCTGTTGATCAGTTTCAGTAGTGGCTAATTTGATGTGATTTGATTTGATGTCTCATTTACAAAGACCCACGCAGAGGTTCTTCTGAGTCCTTCTGAGTTCTTCTTGTTGTTGAACCTTCACAATCCAACATAAATCTTATTTCACACTGCTGTTCTGAGACTGGAGGTCATGTTCGTCCTTATGCTGACCGTGGAAGACTGGTCCGACATCATACACATCCTCATCTCCTTTCTGGGAGAAGCTTCCTGTCTCCTGCCTTCTTATTATCTTTTAGATGTCCTTTTCAAAGTCAGAAAAAGGAAAAGAAAATTTTCTCTTACTATTCTTTTGTTGTGAAGAGTCTGAAAATAAAATGGAATGTATTCCATTTTTGGAAAAAGAACAAACAAGTCTGGAAAAATATTGTGACAAACAAGGAATAGTTGAACAAAGTTGAACTGTTGCTTTCTTCAGTATACCAACTGTGAATGTCAATTTTTCCTTTGAAAAAAAATTATAATGTAAACCTATTTCCCATTTTCCTAGATGATGTGAACCTAAAATTGTATTCAAGTTAAAATAGAGGGGGGGATTTATTAAGGGGGATTATTAATAGCATTGCGCACAACACGTGTGTCACACTCAAGGCCTGGATGCCATATGCCACCCATAATGTCACTTTGTTATTGCCTGTGGGACCTTACAATGTATTTTTCTATTTTCTAAAGAAAAAATCAATATCAGACAATTTTTCTTAAATTAAATAAAACTCTGGAGTGCCTGGACAAAATCTAAACACACAACGACAAAAGTATGGCACATAAAAACAGTGAATTTTGAAAAGAATTAAACCTTCTCCTCTTACAGTATGGTGCCTTTCCATTTGTTTTTTGACAGGTTGATGCTCAATCTCCACAAAGTATGGCTTCAAACACATGTGTATGTGTGAACATTTTCAGTCTTGCAAGTAAATATGTGTTTAGATAGTTTAAAGGTTAGCGTGCCTGCCTCAAAATCAGACAGCACAGGGTTCTGGGGTTGACTCTCATAAGAACCACAAGCTTTTTAATGTCTATCCTCCACTCTATAAAAGTTGCAATGTAAATCTGCTAATGCGGTATGCTAATGCTTTATGCCGCTAATGCTGAGAGAACTCAGACCACTATGTCCACAGACGTTTGACATATCATCGTCATCCAAATCTGGTTCCCTGTCCAGATTAAGTTTTGCAGATTCAAACCCATCCTGATCATTTTAGTGGAAAGCGACTGCAATTATGACCATGAAGCCCATATCCTTCTGTCTAGGCACAGCAATTTATTTATTTTAAATTTGTTCATGAATTATATGAAAATTAACTAGCATTTATTATTAAAATATTAAGGCCTTTTGAAAGAAAAAGTGGAGGAAGTTTTAGGAGAGCTTCTGTGGGTTTGATGAAAGGGTGGAGCCTGGAGGTCTGTGGATTGTAGGTAGGCATGCTTCTGGAGCTGTGACATCACTTTAGCATTCCTTTGCACAGAGCAGGAACAACACCCCCGACTCTTGTAACTCTTATTCTCTCTTCCTTTCTCGCTGTTAGATATCACTCAAAACTTACTCCTACCTCGCTCTCCTTTCACATCCATCAGCCCAAAGCCCTTAACTACTCTGTTTATTGACTCTTAGAAACCTTTAAAGTCTTGGCTCCTCAGATTCATCATGTAATTTGCTGATCAGCAGATTTGATAGGGCCTGGCAGACAGCAGGAAACACAACAAAGCAGCATTTTAAGACTTCTCGCAGCCATCGCTCACCCTCTCCCGCCTCCACTCATATTATACCGACATGCCTTGCACAATGCTATGATTCATTGGACTGTAATGCAACCGATCTTGTTGTTTTTAGCACACTCTGCAGAAAAGTCTTCTTAAGTAGACCATGTACCCAAGGATCAGACAGCATTTGGCTGTGTGCTGTGCTCCAGTGGAAGTACTGTATTACCATAACTTACTTATAGTAAGTTAAGGCTTAAGTGATATAATGTAATGGGGGGAAGGGAAGAAGGAAATAAGGAGAAAAAAAGGGGAGGCAGGCTCAGGGAGTGAGGCAGGGGAAAAGAGAGGGCAGAACAATATGGCAGAGCCACACAGAGAGAAGGGCAGAAAAGGGCCAGAGTTAGAGTGTGTGTAGTGCAGACAGGTACGGTCACATCCTGCCAGCACGAAAAAAAGTCAACATAGAGGGAGAAGGGTGTGTGTGTGTGTGTGGGGGGGGGGGGGGGGGGGGGGGGGGGGGGGGGGGGGGGGTGTGGGTGTGTGTGTGTGTGTGTTGCCTACACTTTTCCATTTAAGGCAAAAAACCTTATCAGAAACTTTATGGTGCTACGCAACACTTTGTAGATAGTCCTTTCCTGGTTTGATTCCACAACCGCTGCTGGTGTTGGATCACTATGTGTGTAGTAGAGTGTACCTTTCTTTATATTTTGTAACTGCACTTTGCCCAAGATAAGCAGTTCACCTTTTACGGTGGGGAGGGTTGAAATGATGTTGTCATTAAGTACTAGAGGGAGGAGGGGTCAATGGATGAGTGGGAGCGAAGAAGGGAGGCACAGGAGGAAAAGGAGTGGCCATCTATAGAAAGTCGTCCTCTCTGCCGGAGTCAAGTCCTCTCAGTGTGGCAGCTCAGAGGAGGGAAAACAAAAGTTGTGAGAAATAGAACAGGGCGGGTAACAAGGAGAAGAAAGACAGCCATCTTCACAGCACTCTTTGCTACAACTGGTCACTCAGGTAGGTAATGGCAGGGTACAGTCTTCAAGAGGAATGCTAAGGAGGGTAATGTGAGAAAGAAGTTGAACATATTTGTACCCCCTGTTTCAAAAACCATTATTGAGCTAGAGCAAAAATCCAAGTGTTAGGGTATATCTTTCATATCTTTCGTCCAACTCTGAGATTATACTGTGTTTTACTCTGCATACAGTGTGATTGTATATATTTGTCAAACAATATTAATTGTGTGATGTCTAGTGTCATTATAACCACTTTTTCAGGACTATTTGTGATTTTCATGGATACATTTATATAGAAAGTCATGGCAACAACAGCTCCACCTAAGAAGATGGTGTCCTCGGTTTTTATCACCCTGGTATCTCCCCACCGGCCCACAGTGGCACCCCAGCAGAGACTTCCTAAAGACAAGCAACCTAATGCTGTAACAGCTGGTGTCAATGACAGCAGCCCCGCCTGGAGACACAGAAAAGACAATCTGTCAACTCCCAGCTACGTGGACACCAGAGACCAGATGTGGCATCAGAGCGGACTCTTCAGCAGAAGGGCCATATATGAAGACAATCATGATGCTGCAGGTACACCATGTTGGCATTATGTGGTCAGCGTTGTTTCTGTTGGTGTATAATTTTGTTTCAGTTTAACTTTTGGTTCTACTTTGATCCAACATAGTAGTTTACTTTCTAGACTTTTTTAAAAAATGGTTTGGGTGTTCAAAAAAGGAAGTAAGCTGCTGGTGACACAGGGCACCATTTCTACCCATCTCCAAAGCGAGCTGGAGGTGACCTTAGTTGCCCAGGAAGGAGTGTCGGGACGGTACCATGCTGAGTAGTAACTGCAGCTTGTGGACTTGAACCTGAACCCTTCTGAACTTAGGTATGCGTCCTTAACCAAGTCACCACTCTGCTAAACAATGCGTGTATCTCTGCCCTGTTAATAGTCAGACACATAGGCAGAACGGTTACTTCGCCACAGCTATCAACAAGTTCTTTTGGAGTAGGAACATTGCCTTTAGAACATAAAAAATACATCTGTCAAAGATGCCAACAGTCGATCACTAACGTTATGTATACATGGCATTTTTTATTGTAAATGAGCTTGGCCATTCTCTGAAACTGACAACCTCATACAACAGATCTACAGAACTTAATATGCTCATAGAAAAGGAGGAAAGAAAGGAAGGCAAACTCTTTGTTATTGTGATACACACCACTGGACAAAATGAAATGTGACCTTTGAATTTAACCAATCACCAAAGTCAACAGTGGGTGGGGAAGTTTGCCAGCTTGACAGCTGGTTGATTTGAACCCAATACCCCCCAGACCCAAAGGTGTTTCCTTAACCACCAAGGCACTACTGCCCCAAAATTATAACTTTCTTTATTTTTCCTTGAGTTAGAAGATTTAAGATCTGTGTTACTTACAGCTGAACTCTTTGAATCTCATGACCTGGATGAGAATTGTCACAGACGACTCAAAATTAATTTGATTATTTACTTCAATTAATAGTGTGAATGTGTCAACTGTATGTTACAGCATATACATTTTAGGTTGTTCTTTTGCTGACTTACATTAGAAGAGAGTTGTAAAGGCTAGAGATAAAAGACTTAATAAGAATCAGATGCCACTGATGTGTGTTTTATTTCAATATAAGCTCTCATGTGTTTTTGATATAAGGCCCTGGTTGTTCCATATTCAATGTTTAAACACAACTAAAGTTTATTTACATATCAAACAAGTCTACATCATACATCTACAGAGGTGAGGTCTATGGAGGGAGAACCTACAATTGCTTTCAGTTTTACAATAAATATTTATTTTGGCCTGTGACATAGCAGTTTTTAATTTTGGGATACTGTGAATTAATGTTTGACACCCCTGTAGCTGTAGTGTGCTTTGTTACCCACACCTGCTCCTACTCTGCCCCATAGTTTGCATTAACGTTGATTGATGTTTCTCTACTGCCAAAAAACATGTGTCTCTTCAACAGCATAACAATCTTGTAGCAAAATGTCACAAAATTATTCTTAATTATAACGTGATTCTTTTTTTTTCCTGTTTCTGTTTCTACATTCCTGCATTCCTGTTATGTGATGTAAATTAGACAGATTAATTAAAGTTGTGAGTATCAAACCATATGTGATTGTGAGGAAATTATGTTGGGGACTGTAGGGGTGTGGAGCAAGAGGTTGTGCTGCCTGCCTGCTTTTCTGCTGCGCTCGTAGCTCCAGGCTGTAGTTGGTGCACTGCACAGAAGAACAAGAGTGGTTGAAAATACTTCTGTTTTATGTGCACATACATTTTTGTATGTTGTATGTGACCCAGTATTCCAGATATTTTTGAATATTCAAAACATGGGTGTTGGATGTCTTGAACTTGTCTGTTTATCCTAAATTATATTTTATTCAGTATAAACATTTTGACCATTTTCACAAAATTTTCAGGAAATGTCTCTTTCTTGCCAGCATACCCTCCTCCTACTTCTCCTGCTCCAGCTCCTCCGTTACCTCTGAGAGCTCTCCCTGAAGAAGCTGCACTTCCTCCTTGTCCTCCTTCACATCTTCACACCCTTCTCTCGCCTCTTCTGACCAAAGTCCAGCAGCCAGCACGCAGCAGAGAGGTAAGTTGTTTACAGTGTGAAAAGAAAATAAATTTCATTGGTTGCAAAAACATATTATGGAAAATGAAAAACATATGGTTTGAAGTGTGGATAAATAATTAATGAAGTGTTCACTAACACATACACACACACACACTATTATACACATGTATAAATAATTATATGATTATAAAAAAGTATTATTTTAAGATTTTATAATTTTCTTATATTATTAACCTTACACTAAAATTTAGATACAGTATTTTATTAACTCACAGAAACTGTTAGGATGAACAATATATTGGAAAACGTTCTTTCCCTTTTTTTCCCTAGTGCTAAACCCCAATAATCCCTCATCATACAGTGGGCAACTGTCTCAATTTAATTTCATATGTTTGACCTCTTATATTTCAGACAGAAAAGGACATCTCATCCTTTGCCTTGAAACAAGGTGAACAAACCCATGTTGTCCATATAAATGACCAAGACCAAATCAGAGAGAGCAGAGGTAACATGCTCCATGTTAACACCACCTAACATTTTGCTTTTAACCCTTTTGCTTGAACAACATGCTAAGATTCAACATGTTCTGTCTATTTTTCTTCATGTTTGTTTACAAAGTAGAGGTGTGTGGTTTCTGTCGTAAGCCAGTGCCTCTCTCGGAGCCTGCCATTCAGGCCTTGAACCGGACGTACCACGAGGGTTGTTTCCAGTGTAGGTCCTGTCATGTTCCTCTTGCATGTAAACAGTACTACAACAAGGCTGGGATCCCACTATGTGATGACTGCTACCAGGTATGGACCCAGTCAATCGAGTGTTTAACAAATGTGTGTTAAAGACCCAAATTACTCTCGGAGTAGTTTGGGTGGAGTGTTTGATGAGTACATATTAGTGGTGTGAATCTCCTACTCACGAAGCAATCCGATTTAAATATTGTATCGTATTAATATACTTCGTAATTATATTACGATCCGATTCAGCGAGGATTCATAAAAATATTAAACGATTTGGTGCAATTCGGTCCAGTTTGGTTTGATTTAGTTCAATTTGGTACAATTTAACTCCCAAGTGCTTGATGTAACTGAGAAGAAAAATGGGAAAAACTGAAATTGAATTTAAATATAGTATCTACTTTTTCATTTAGTGTCCAACAGAATATCAATTTAGACAACATAAACAATATGGGCCTGTGGATACAGTTGGGCCTATATACATTATATAGCCAATGTATAAAACCCCAAACTAGAAATGCAGTGTGCCTCACTTACCAAGTTTACAAATATCTGCTCAAAAATAAAATATAATACACACCTTCCCTCAAAAAAATGACAAAGTTATACTGTATTGATCCCATATTTGAGAAAAATCAGAATAATTAGCGTTTCAGTCACTGACAAATCGCTGACAACAAGTTCCATAGACGTAAGTAGTAATTCAGGGGTCGCCAACCCGGTGCCCGCGGGCACTGTGTCGCCCGCAGTGACCATGTCAGTCGCCCGCAAGCCAGTTCTAAAAATAGACCTAATCACGAACTATCACTGTCTTAAATTTAATTAAATTGTGTTGCAATTCTTTTTTAATTGCATTTACACTGATCTAAATAAAAAACAAAAAGTATAAAAAAATATAAAAACCTTTAAAAAAAATCATAAAGTAGCAGAGTTCGCTTATATGAGAATTCTGACGTAGAATGGGGCAGAGTTCAGTCTAGTGCGCATGACAAACTTAGCCTTGGTCTTGAGCATTGCGAAGATAAGGAGACGAAAGCGATTTCTACCCACATAGACATGGCGGAAAAACGTATTATTTTTACAGTGAATGGGAGAAAGAATTCTTTATCACTATTGTGAGAGAAAACTGTGCTTGTCTCATTTGGGGTGCGACTGTGGCGACGGCAAAGTGGCACAATGGGGAAAGGCAATTCAGCACTTGTCACTAAAGTTACCATGCTAACTACCCACCCGGCATTGCACTACGGACAGAAAAAATCCGCGAGTTAAAGGCAGATGTTGTGATGACGCAAATGTTGTGGAAGTTAATATTTGAAAATGAAATTAAAAGGTAAATAAGAAATAAAATATTGCATGTCTGAATCCTTATTGCTAAATTATTAATCATTAACAATAAGTGTTTTCATGAAGAATGTCATTAATATAATATAACTTAATTAATTTAAATAAAGATGAACTCTGCAACTTTCTTCCTTTATAATTTTGTGATCAAAGTGGTAGCCCTTTCATTACTCAGTGCCCTTGAAGTAGCTCTCAGTTTCAAAAAGGTTGGCGACCCCTGAATTAGCCTTTCCTGGCAAAATTGAAAATCAGTCATCAATCATTGTTTCCTTTGCAAAACCTCCTATGAGACAAACATCAGCTCTACCCTCCTCTTCATCTTCATCAGTCCCTCTCTTTTGCCTCTCCAAGCGTTATTGTTAACGCTTGTCATCCTTTCAATGTATTTTATGGTTGGTCTACAATGGTTGCAAATTGTGTGGCCGTGTCTAGCTTGCCATCCTTCTGAAAAAAACAAGGGATGTCCGATGTTAACATTTACCAATACCAATATTCACCGATATTGCCCAAACTTTTTAGCATTTTGTCTGGTAAAAATACTGTGTTAGACAGAATAACTTTCCAAAATAATGATGAACATTATAAACTGGAGTCATTCAGCCCTCACAAGAATAGGCAATACAAATGTGCACAGATAGAAACAGCTGCAGTATGAGAGTAAACAGCCCTCTTTAATGAGAGAAAAAAAAATATCAGCATTGTTACAGTGTAAACGACTCTTCTCATTGATGACATGAGAGATGACACAACGTTTCACTGGCAAATGTCCGAGAAATACTTATTACTAGGGACGTCCGATATATCGGTCAACCGATAAAGATCAGGCTGATATCAGCATAATTGTGTATCAGTTTTTCCACATACAGTATATCATTAATCCAATGCTGCAAAGTCGCGGCCTAGGCAAATACGGTGGACTTCCGATGGACTTCCGCATGAGGAACTGGGTCTGCAGTACTGACACTCTGACCCGCACGTGATTAATGATGTCATTTAATGAGAGAGCTAAAATGAGCAATGCTTCAGTAAATGTCCATGGTCTGGAATTTTTTTGTGGATAGAGAACTGTAATTCTTAATGACTGCAAGGAGCTGGTCATGTGAGGGTCGGTGTAAGATTTTAACACTTTATCACAAGGCATTTTCATGCAGCGAAGTAAAGAAAAACAACACAGCAGCAGCACCTACCAATGCTGTTGCTGTGGTGTTCATCGTCCAGGAGAACCAGCCGTTCTCTCCCGTTCAAGACGCTGTTTTTACTAAACGTGTGGAGTTTTTTTTGTCATCTCATCCTTTGCCTCATCCTGATTTTGTCACTGTCAATAAAACCATACAAAATAGCCAGAAATCAGCTCTGAAATTAAACTTAATTATGAGCCTTTTTTGTTATTATATTTGTCCAGATTAATGTAGATTAAGTGGAAGCAGACTTTTAAATGGACAGGAAATTAAAGAAAGAGTGGTCTAATAATTTTTTCCATGACCATATATATATAAATATATATATATATATATATAATTTCTTTTTATTATTTTAACACTGAATATAAACAAAGACTAAAACACAAGGTAGGGGTAGACTGCCCTCCTCCCCCTTGTGGTTTATTCTGCCACTGAAAGGACATAGTCCTTGAGATACGTGGGTGCCTTCCTAACTCTAATAGGAAAATGTGGTTCCTCCTTGAGGGACTGTTGATTGGGCACCGGTCCCCCTGTCTCCGTTGTCAGCCACTCTGGCTCAGGCCCTGGATCTGCCAGTTCAAGAGGCACCAGGTCTACTAGTAAACTTTCATCTTGAAAGCTGGCTTCTGCACCTTGCTGATCATAACAAGGATGAATCTGATCTTGATGTCGTCTTCCTACCAGTCCATCCTGTGTTCTCACCCTCCATGAAACTGGTCCTGTCCTCTCAATGAGTGTTGCTGGAATCCACTTCTGTCAAGAATATCCTCTCACATAAACTTTATCCGACTCAGTGAATGCACGGTCCCGGGCCTTTTTATAGTGATATTCTTTCTGTGTGGTCTGTTTCTGTCCAACTTTGTCTTCAAGTGAAGGGCGAACTAGCTGAGTCCTGCTTCTCCTGTTCATGGGAAGCTCAGTTGGGGTGGCCCCAGTTGTGGTCTGTGGAGTTGATCGATACTTGAACAGGTATCTGGATACTTTTGCCTCCACACTCCCCTCCCCCATCTTCTTGATTCCGTCCTTGAACACCCGCACTGCGCGCTCAGCACAACCATTAGAAGATGGGCGATATGGTGCTGTGGTCACATGTTTTATGCCATTCTTTGCAAGAAACTGTTTGAATTCGGCACTGACCAGGCTTAGCCCATTGTCGCTGACCAGCACAGCCGGTATGCCATTGGTGGCAAATATGCCTTGTAACTTCTCTATGGTAGTAGCAGATGTTATGGTGGACATTGGGTGTGCCTCCATCCACTTGGAGTAGGCATCAATGACGATAAGAAACATTTTTCCTGACACTGGCCCACAAAAATCCAGGTGCAGTCTCATCCATGGTTGAGTGGGCCACTACCACGATCCAAACGATTCCAAACAGATACTGGTGAAACTTCTTTAAGCCAAATATTATTGCTAGAGCTTCCATTTCCAGCTGAGAATATCCTCGTTCTGCTGATGACAACGACTGTGACATGTATCCAATGGGTCTGTCTGTGCCGTCTTTAAACCTGTGCGACAACACTGCTCCCACACCATGCATCGCAGGACATGTAGAGAGGTTTCGTGTCGTCAAAATGCACCAACAATTGCTCAGACTGGAGACTCCTTTTTGCCGCGTCGAATGCCTGACTATGACGTTTTTCCTATTTCCACGGCACTCCCTTTCTGAGGAGTTCATGGAGAGGCTCCAGCACAGAGGCCACATTGGGCAAGAAGCGGAGAAAATAATTTAGCATTCCCAGGAATGGCTTCAGCTGTGTTTTATCTGTTGGTGCTGAGACATTTGCAATAGCTTCAACTTTGTCTGCCACTGGCTGAATCCCTTTGTGATTTATTCTGTACCCTAAGTACACTACCTCGGGCGCCATGAAAATACTTTTTTCTGTATTAAGGCAGAGTTCTGCTGCACTCAGTCTGGACAGTACCGTCCCTAAATTCTGCAGATGACTAGCGTCATCAATCCCAGTCCCCAGGATGTCATCTACTCTCACCACCACCTGAGGAAGACCTTCTAGTAAATTATCCATGGTGCGTTGAAAAATTCCTGGAGCTGAGGACACCCCATAGGGAAGCCGTGTATATTGGTACAGTCCACGATGTGTGTTTATTGTTGTAAATCTTTTGGAATTTTCCTCCAGCGGAAGCTGTTCGTAAGCCTGAGACATGTCCAGTTTAGTGAACTTCTGTCCCCGTCCCACCAGTGCCAGCAAGTCTTCTGTCTTTGGTATTGGGTAGTTATCTAATTTCGAAACTGGATTTACTGTAACTTTATAGTCGCCGCAAATTCTTATACTTTTGTCTGATTTTACTATTGGGGCTGCCCACTCAGAAAAGCTTACAGGCTCTAAGATGCCTTCATTCTGTAGCCTGGCTAATTCTGCTTCCACTTTTTCTTTGAGTGCATATGGCAAAGGTCTAGCTTTAAAGTAACGCGTCTTGGCCTCTGAGTCCACATAGGGGCTGTGGCCCCAACTAGTGTGCCTAGCTCACCTTTAAAAACCTCCTGATGTTGTGTGAGTAGATCATCTAACTCTTGTTGATGCCCTACTTTTGAAAATGGCTGTCCAATCTAGTTTTACTGCCTTGAGCCAATCTCTCCCCATTAGATTTGGACCCTCCGCTTTAACCACTAGCAAAGGCAACCGCTTCATCTGCCCCTTGTAGATGACATTTACATACATTTTGCCCAGCAGATCTACTCTGTCTTTTGTATAGGTGTACAGTGTTACTTTTGCAGGATGGAGTCTCCCGCCCCCTAATTTGCCAGTATGTTCTCTCATCTTTTACAGCGGTCTCCATCGCTGTCGCTAATTTCATTGCTCGTGCCATCGTCATTTTATTATCCGGTTCCGACAGTAACCGGTGTTGGATACGGTCATCATTAATACCACACACCAGCCTGTCTCTCAGCATATCGTCCAAAGTTGTTCCAAAAGCACAGTGTTCAGCAGGGGCAGTTCTAGACAAAAATTACCAGAGGGGCCAACATGCTTTTTGGGGGGGCACACACACACACATCTGTCTCTTATACACATCTGGGTTTGCTAATTTCTTCCTCTGGACACTCTTCTGGACCTCATCATTCCACAGACAGGCCTCTTTGTCCTCCTTTCTCTGTCCAGAGTAAACCCCAAGCACCTTCCTAGCTGTCTCCCTAATGACTCTAGCTGTGGTATCCCTGTCTCTTATACACATTGAGAGACAGGCTGGTGTGTGGTATTAATGATGACCGTATCCAACACCGGTTACTGTCGGATGTTGGCCCCTCTGGTAATTTTTGTCTATTATATCTATATATATATATAAATATATATTTATATATATATATAATATGTATGTGTTTGTGTATGTGCGCTTGTGTGTACCTTAACCAAGACCTTTTGCTACATATCTTGCCAATGTCTTTTTCTTCATCAACTTACCCTGATAAAACACAATGAGCTGTAGATCTGTAGGTACTGTGCTATGCAAAAGTAATTATAAACAATAAAATGACAAAAAGTGAAGCTTTCAAACATCCTTTTAATGGATAAAAATAATTAGAGTGCATAATATTACAGTATACAATATTAAAGTGCTTTTTCATACAAAAATCGAACAAAAAAACAAAACTACGCCTCCTGTCTCCCATGGTTGTGGTAGGGAAGGTCTTCAGATGTGGCTGGACTGGCATGTCATCTTTGCACATGCTGATATCTGAAAGAAGATGAACACACTTTACTTAAATGCAACTGATGAAAAAAATGCTCATTATTCATTTAGGCTAACAATGTCTGTAGTTTATTTATCTAGACCAGGGGTCACCAACCCGGGGCCCAGGCGCACCGCGTCGCCCGCAGTGACCATGTCAGTCGCCCGCAAGCCAGTTCTAAAAAAGAAGACCTAATCACGAACTATCACTGTCTAAAATGTAATTTTAATTTTGTTGCCATTCTTTTTGAATTGCATTTACAGTGATGTAAATTAAAAACAAAAAGTATAAAAAAAAATAAAAACCTTTACAAAAAATCTTAAAAATCATAAAATAGCAGAGATCGCTAATATGAGAATTCTGACGTAGAATGGGGCACTAGAGTTCAGTCTAGTGCGCATGATAAACTTGGTCTTGAGCATTGCGGCATAAGCAGATGAAAGCGATTTCTACCCACATAAACATGGCGAAAAAAAGGAAGAAAACCTATTATTTTTACAGTGAATGGGAGGAAGAATACTTTATTACTAATGTGAAAGAAAACCGTGCGTGTCTTATTTGCAGTGCGACTGTGGCGATGGCAAAGCGGCACAACGTGGAGAGGCACTTCAGCACTTGTCACAAAAGATATTATGCTAACTACCCACCCGGTAGCGCAATACGGACAGAAAAGATCCGCGAGTTAAAGGCAACTTGAAAAATTGGACGTGGTTTCCTGCTAAATGTTATCATTTGAAAATGAAACAATTGGAAAGGTAAATGAGCATTAATCCTTATTGCTAAATTATTAATAATTAACAATCAGTGTCTTCACGTGGAATGTCATTAATTTAATTTAATTAAAGATGAACTGTGCAACTTTCTTCTTTCAGAATTGTGTGATCAAAGTGGTAGCCCTTTCATTACTCAGTGCCCTTGAAGTAGCTCTCAGTTTCAAAAAGGTTGGAGACCCCGATCTAGACTATTCATCAATTAGTAATAAATTAAGAACTGCATTTAGTCAAACTATGTGAAATTCATTTAGTGAAACTGCACAGCGGCAGGTGCCACATGCACATACAAGCACGAGCGCACACACACACACACCCCACAAACCTGATGGTGCGTTGGGCCTGCTTGACACACCTGCTGACTGACTTGCCATCTCTGCACTTGCCATTTCTGCCCCCATCTCTGGCTCTCTCTCTCTCTCTCTCTCGTTTGCTCTGGATATTCTCTCTCATGATCATCCTCCTGTTCTTTCTCCTCCTGCTCATCTCCCTCAGTCTTTCTATTTTTTTTGGTCACAAGACCAAAAAAAGGACATAACGTCCTTATTTGTTTCATGATGACCTACGTCACCAAAAGGGAAAGGAGGAGAGGATTGTAATTAAGATTAAAGATTAAATTCCTTTTTTTGTCATTGTGATTCACACCACAGCGCACAACGAAATTTGGCCTCTCTGCATTTAACCCATCATCAAAGTGAGCAGTGGGCAGCTATTGAGCGCCCAGGGAGCAGTGAGTAGGGACTATACTTTGCTCAGGGCACCTCAGCAGTAACTTGATTCGAACCGGGGGCCTTGCGGACCCAAGTCCGCTCCCTTAACCACTAGGCCACCACTAATCGCAAGGCATTCCAAATTATCATAACACAAGCACAGTTATGACGGTTATTTCATTAATTTCCAAAATATAGTTAGTTACAAAGTGGTATGGAACTTACTTCAATGGTGAGGGTAGGTTGTATAGGTAAAGTCAAGTAGGATAGTCCTTACATTATATATTCACGTCAATGGTTAGCGAACTCTCACAAACATTAAACAAACGCGAGATGTAAAGCAATGGCAACTCGAATCTGTGCGTACATGCATAGAACGACTGCAGTGCAGGGAGTATTTCAGAAACGGAATACTGTCATTATTTCCTTGAAAATAAGTTTGAGAATATGTAGCCACAGGTGTTCTACGAAATTATCTGACGTAGCATACATGCGTGAAACAATTTCTGTCACTGGGACATTTCCGAAACACAGCCCCATTAGGAATTTGGGCGAAAACAAATGGCTGGCTCTCCACTCCGTTTTAAATCAGCTTACAATTCGCATGTTGAGTTAATAACATTAGGAAATAAATGGTTTCCTAACCTCACCCTGGTTGCAGTCAGTCAACTCCACTCAATGGTAGCTCTCCACGAGGTAACCGATGTTGAGCTTTGAGTTTGAGTCCGTCATCGCACGTCTCCAACTCGCATTAGTTCCGCTCTTCTTTTTTTAATAGGCAACCAAAAAAATCATCGGCTGCTCCGCACAGGGGCCACAGCAGGGGCCGAGACCATTTCTACAGGGGCCGTGGCCCCTGTCCGCCCCCTTTTGGAGCCGTGCATTAATATCACTGAACACTGTTCAGACAGTCTCCTCAGTTCAGCTACGAACGCAGCAACTGACTGGTCGTGTAGTCTCACTTTGGAATCGTTCGACTATGATGCTGAGTTTGGGTGCAAAGTGGGACGTCAGCAGCGTTTGTAAATCTGTCAGGGAGCTGTCTCACGGCTTACCCGGTTGGCATAAATCTCGCAGGATGGCATACGTCTTTCCTCCATACACACTCAGGAAGATGGCACACGCTTTGATCGGCATCTGTGATTTTGTTTGCAACAAAATAGAATTCCAGCCGTTCCGCGTACTGTTGCCAGTCGTCCGCCTCTGGGTCAAACTCTCCGATTTTTCCGTATGTCGCCATTGTAATCCTTAGGCTCTAGTTATCCTCGTCGCCAGTGCAATAACTTGAAACTTTCTCTAGTTGAACAGGAGACTTTATTAGTCAATTTACTCGTAGCAACCCACTTTACATGCACCCTCGATATCCCGAAAACCTATTAACTTTTTCGACCTGAGGACCCCTGGTGTCCACGCTAATTGCCTGAGTGTAAAACAGTGTAACGTTTAACATTCACATTACAACACTATACGTTTAGTAAAATCAGCGTCTTGAACAGGTAAGAGTGGCTGGTTCTCCAAAACGTTGAACTCCGTGAAGTTTGTCTGATTTCTTTTGCTCTTCACTGTAGGGTCGGTTCTTCACTGTATTTCACTCTGAGTCACACTCCTGCTGCTGCTTCTGCTGCTGTTGCTTCTGCTGCTGCAGTGTTGTTCTCGTTTCACTGAGTCCATTCCGTGTTTTGTTGATATCGGCCATCCCTAAAAATAAAATCAAATGATTTCCACTTGTATGATTTTAGGTTGGAATCAGTAAATTTTCTCCTCGTTGTTTGACTTGTCGCTGACAACAGAGAGTATCTAATCCCTTACTACCTGCTCTCCACTTAAATCAGCCGACGCCTGAGTTTGGTCAGTGTTCACACACTCAAAGTGGCACGATTTGCATTCTATGTTGCATATGTCAATGCTGAGTCTACGTCTTTATGTCAACCGATCCGGGGTTTGTTTGACCGATCCATGCGGATCTGATAGGCCACAGACTGATAACTGATTCAAATCGATTTATCTTACACCCCGAGAGAATTTTGTGAGTTCCAACTGAAAATCAAGGATAAATAACAGCTAAAAGTTTAAGTATAAAGAGAAATATTTGTAATTGACTGATCAACATCAAACATGGTAGCGGTGTGTTGGGACAATATAATTACAATATATTTTTTTTGCAGAACCATAATACCCGAAGTCATTTAAAACAATGGAGGAAAAGAACACATTTTATCACTTGTTTTTTTCTTGTGTGTATTACTCTGTAGGCCAGTCTGGAACTTTGCTGGGCATGTGGTGACATTATTACAGACCATGTGATTCGGGCTCTCGAGCGACCATACCATCCTCTTTGTTTTACCTGCACAACATGTAAACAACAAATTGGTGAGCAGGCATTTGCCCAGGGGGATGTTGGAGAGGTTTACTGTCTCCAGGATTACTACAGGTACAGATTATATTTAAAATACTATGTGTGTTTTAGAAAAATACATCAAAAAAGTATTATATAAGATTTTTTACACCAGTTTTCTTTGTTTGCTTAAATAATGTTTGTGTGTGCAAATTAATTTATTCTATTTTATGTCTCCTCTAAAATGTTCCATGAAGAAAGTATGCTCCCCAATGCCACTCCTGTAATCAACTTATTATTCCCAAAGAGGATGGTACTGACAGTTACACTGTTGAGTGTCTGGGACAATCCTATCACGAGAACTGCTACAGATGTGAGGTACTGTAGGCGCTCTGTCTGAAAAATAATAAAATGTCAAGGCCACTTGACATTAACATTCTTCCATTTTGTCTGCAGGTCTGTGTCATTCAGCTTTTTCCTGAACCCAATGAACATGGATGTTATCCTTTGGACGGAAGGTTGCTTTGCAAACCCTGCCATTTGAAGCTGGTTTCTGGGCAGCACTAGTTCAGCTGCAGGTTACCTGAGTCCAGATCGAAAGGGCCAGGTGTTAATGTGTGTGACCATGATCTCTGAAATAGGAATGTTGTACTTTGTTTTTTCTTTATCAGGACCAATTGTGGTTGTTTTGATATAGATGTTCATATTGATTATTGTACTTTTACAGTGTTGTACTTTTCTAGCTGTTTCTTTAAAATATTTGATACTTTGCACTCATTACAAAATCAAATTGTGGATTGACCAATTGGGATTTACGCAACAGATGTAAATGGAAGTCTTCTTTGTATTAGTTTGTTTTTATAATATATCCATCTTTGTATTTAAAAGAATAAAAGAGAATCGGAATGCAAAATGATATATTTTTTTATATATTTTTTTTTCCCTGTTAAAAGGGTCCCTCAGTAGTTTTTCTAAGGACAGAGGATGTTACCAACCCTGTAAAGCCCTATGTGACATATTTGATTTATAAATGTGGGCTATATAAATAAAATTTGATTGATTGATTGATATGTATGAGAACAGCACAACAGTGGTGAGGTGTGCTGTTGGAAGGACAAAAGACTTTAAGGTGGAGGTGGGACTTCATCAAGGATCTGCCCTGAGCCCCTTTTTGTTTGCTCTGGTGATGGACAGATTGACAGATGGGTTCAGACAGGAGCCACCATGGACCATGATGTTTGTTGATGACATTGTGATCTGCAGTGAGAACAGGCAACAGCTAGAAGAGAACCTAGAGAGGTGAAGGTTTGCTCTGGAGAGAAGAAGAATGAAGGTCAGTCATAGCAAGACCGAGTACATGCGTGTGAATGACAAGGTGAAACAGTGGAGTGGTGAGATTACAAGAAGAAGAGGTGGTGGAGATGCAGGAGTTTAGATACTTAGGATCAACTGTTCAGAGCAGTTGGGACTGTGGAAGAGAGCTGAATAGAGTACAGGCAGAATAGAACAACTGAAGCAAAGTGTCAGGAGAAATTAGGGATAGAAGAGTGTCAGCTAAGGTGAAGGGAAAAGTTTACAGGACAGTTGTGAGACCAGCCATGGTGTATGGATTTGAGACACTAGGAATAGGCAGAAGACTGAAGGCAGAGCTGGAGGTGGCACAGTTGAAGATGCTGAGGTTCTTTTTAGGGGTTACGGGGATGGACAGGATCAGGAGAGAGGTAGTCAGGGGGACAACAAAGACAGGAAGGTTTGGACATGTTCAGAGGAGGGACCATGATTATATTGGTAGAAGAATGCTAGAGATGGAGCTACAAGGTAAGAGACGAAGAGGAAGGCCAAAGAGGTGATTTATGGATGCAGTGAGAGAGAACATGGAGGTAGTTGGAGTTAGAGTTGAAAACACAGAGGACCGGGTGAGAGGGAAATCGTCGACTCGCTGTGGCAACCCCTTTGAAAAGGGACAAGCCAAACAAAAAAGAAGTAAAATGTAAGTGGTGTTATTTTTTAATTTGTTTAATTCAGTATTTTCACCCTCCTAAACCTGATTTTACCTCAAATGACTATAAACATACTCACAAAATTACCTGCATTTGAGAAATTTAAATGCAACAATATATCAATTATTTTACCTGCTTGTCACAAAGTTGTACCTAGTATATTTCTAACCACATCCATTACCTAGTTTTTTAATATTAGTCTGAGGAGCATTACATTGCTGTTTATGCTTTAAAATTAAAACTGAACATGTGATTAACTCAGTATAGTTCCACATGTATTAAAAACTAATTTCCTGACAATATGACCTTTCAGGTTGGTATCCAAATGGTCACGTGCGACCCGGTTTGTTTGTTTGTTATTTGCATATGCCTATTTGTTTCGAGAGATTGCATACAGTGTCAACACTGATGATGTGTCTCAAGTTGCACAGATGTGTATTTTTAGAACTGATTGATCTGGCTAAGCCAGTGACAGGACTGTCAAACAGGTGATGAATCGGAACAGAAATACCATGTGACAAGGTCTTGAGAACCTGCATGGTCTAAAGATCCACCAGACCAAAATGGGATGTTTGACGGGGAAGCAGGTGGTGCAACGCACAGGCCCAGTACCTGGTGAGATGCAGGAGGAGCCCAGCCAGGAGTCAACCCACAGCGCCCAGACCCTCCCATCAACCCACAAGTCCAACCTCGTTTCAAGCTTCCCGAACATTGTCGGATCATGTGGCCTGCCGCCAGCAAAGGAAAAGAGTGGCTCCAGTTTGATGAGGATCTGGACCAATGCCTTGACGCCACTGCAAGGGGGGATGCAGACCAGAAACTGCTGTTAGGTGAGCCAAATATGTGGGAGGGGAAAAAAAGCCAGCTTTGGCTGGGGCTTAGACTGCTTGGGCAGCAGTTCAAGGTGGCAAGAGAGGAGGAGAAGGCCGGACCGGCAGAGCGCCGAAGCATCCTTAGACTTGTCACCCTCCGCCGAGCAGATTGGCATAGAAGGAGGGGTAAGGAGAGAGCCAGGAGGCGCGTAGCCTTTATCCTGAACCCTTTTGGTTTCACTAAGAAAATCCTTGGGCGAAAAAGAAGCGGCCACCTTTCTTGCACTTAAGACAAGGTTTACAAGTACCTCAACACCACCTACAGCGACAGAGCATGAGGAGAACATCTCGGGTCATGCAGAGCCTTGATTACCCCACCAGAGCCCACCTCGGCAATCAAACTCCAAGGAGCCATCTTTAAAAGAAGTTGAAGAAGTTGTCAGGGCAGCCTGATCCAATAGCAGCACCAGGCCCAAGTGGGGTGCCATGTGTGGTTTATAAGAGATGCCCCATGCTTTTGAAATGGCTATGGACAATCCTCAGGGTCATCTAGAGAAGGGGAAGGTTGCCCAGTAGTGGAGGCACGCAGAGGATTCCTAAGGAGGAAAACTCAATCACCATCAAGCAATTCAGGATCATCTCACTCCTCAGCGTCGAAAGCAAAATATTCTTCAGCATTGTTGCCCGGCGAATGACGGAATTCCTCCTGAGGAACAACTAGAGCATACAGGAGTCATCACCCAGCTGATCCAAGGAAGCACGAGAAGGCAAAGGAGACCTAGCAGTCTTTTGGCTGGACCTTGCTAACGCCTACAGATCCATTCCACACAAGCTGGTGGAAACCTCGCTTGACCTACACCATATTCCAGGCAAATTTAAGGACCTCATCCTGGATTATTACAGCTGCTTTAGGTTGAGAGTCAAGTCTGGAACAGTCACATCAACACATCATCGGCTGGAGAAAGGCATCATCACGGGATGCACCATTTCGGTGAACCTGTTCTCCTTGGCCATGAACATGCTGGTGAAGTCAGAAGAGGTGGAGTGTAGAGGACCAGTCACTAAATCGGGCATGAGACAGCCCCTCATCAGAGCATTTATGGACGATCTGACAGTGACGAGAACAACAGTCCCTGGGTGCAGGTGGATCCTCCAACACCAAGCTGAAACTACCCTTCAGCAGTTTAAAAGGAGGAGTTACAATTACCCGTACAAAAGAGGTGCTGCTGTATAGGGACTCTAGTGACACCAAAGTGTCCTCGGCTGGCATCGAAGTAAGGACTGGCAGGAAGTGGACTGCTCAGGAGGCAGTTAACCAGGCGGAACCCAGTTTGAGGCACAGCGAGCTGGTGGGTATAGTGGCATCCGGATGGGCAGGATTTGGGGGCCACACAAGACCTTCCTACAACAAGGCACAGGGGAACGCAAGGCGCCAGCTGATCCAGGAAGAAGTCCGAGCAGAGGTGGAGTAAGCCCTCAGCAGTTGTTCAGTAGGGATGCGGCAGCAGGGAGCATGAACCCGATGGGAAGAGGCAGCTGAGAGGAGGGTATCATGGTCAGAGTTGTGGTGATCTGAGCCGCACCGGATCAAGTTCCTCATCCAGTCGGTCTACAATGTTCTCCCAAGCCCATCCAATCTACACCGCTGGGGCTTAGCAGAAAACCCACTGTGCCCCCTTTGCCAAGGGACTGGATCATTGGAGCGCTGCTGCACAAGGGCACTGGCAGCTGAACGCTACCACTGGCGCCAAGACCAGGTGCTAAAGGTCATCGTAGATGCCATCACCACTGGGATCTCCACCAGCAAACTCCAACAACCGACAAAGCAGTTCATCGCCTTTGTTAGGGCTAGGGAGAAGCCGCTGCAGAAACCCCGGAGTCAAGCAGGGGGGCTGCTGGCAACAGCTCGGGACTGGTAGCTGATAGTCGACCTAGGGAGACAGCTCAAGTTCCCGGAAAACATTGCAGTGAACAAACTCAGGACAGACATGGTCCTGGTTTTGGAAACAACAAGGCAAGTTTTCCTGCTGGAGGTGACTGTCCCCTGGGAAGAGCAGATGGAGGAGGCCTTTGAGAGGAAGAAGGCCAAATACGAGAGCAGTGGATGGAAGACCCGATGCAACCCAATTGAGGTTGGATGCAGAGGATTTGCTGCATAGTCACTCATTAGGACACTCAAGATGCTGGGAGTAAAGGGACTGCACAACAGGAGAGCCATCAAAAACATCAGCCATCAGAAAAAGCATTCAGATGGCTGTGGAT
This sequence comes from Paraplagusia blochii, assembly GCA_016785265.1. Taxonomy (NCBI): domain Eukaryota; kingdom Metazoa; phylum Chordata; class Actinopteri; order Pleuronectiformes; family Cynoglossidae; genus Paraplagusia; species Paraplagusia blochii. The sequence goes on from JAFBJS010006316.1 coordinate 78,801, forward strand.
CAAGCGGGGCGATCCGTGGACACATGCTCTTAAGACATGAGCAGGGACTTGATCACCCCGGCTGTGTCCCCTGGGTGAGGGTGTCTGTTGAGAGGCCCGAAACACCTGATGAACCCAGGTGTCAACACTGATGATGCCTCTTTAGCTGGACAGATGTGTATTTTTAGAACAGTTTGCAAGCGACCAAGACTCAGTTGCCTGACAACAGAAACTCCAAAGGGCAGAATACCTTCCAGTCCAGTGGGTGGCAGCTAACGATGAAAGTCATCAAAGAAGGAGGTCGCCATGGCAGCTTGTTTGAGGGCAGAAGGCTTTCATAATCTTGAATTCTAGGTCATTCCTTAAAGAATATTAAGTGCATGAATTACAATGCGCAAACTGTAGTGGAGTTTAACAGTTTTTCCAAATGTAATAATTTATTTTTAGTATGGTCCAATTGGATGTTTTAACCCATGAAATATTTTCAAGAAATATTGCCCTGTGTCAGACTGGCATCTATCAGTATAGCTTGAACGAAGCCCCAATGCTGTAACATTAAATAATATACTGAGAAATATGGATAAGATAATACAACATAAGATAAGACAACATTTTAGTAATATTTTTGTATTATTTCGACAACATCAATTTTTGTTGTTTTTCTTTCATTTTATCACGTTGGTAGTCATTAGTATAAAAAATAGCATCTGACGTGTACGTCTTTTGTTTAAATAGGAAATCTCGTGTTTACTGTCACTCACGCGCGGTCACGACAGTTTCGCGCAGCTCGCCCACGAGGCTAGCGGGAGAAAACCTCAGGCGCGTTACCGTGTTGAGGTCGGAGAGGCATAGCGCTAAAGCTACACGGGAAGGCTTTTACCCAGCCCATCCATCATCCACGGAATCCGCTGTCGCTCATTTTGTTCAGGCGGAATCTCCGACCAGTGGGGGCAAGATACGTGCCACAACACTTATTTATGTGAAGCAGGAAGAATAGCGCACGATGGTTCGGGAAACCAGACACCTCTGGGTGGGAAATTTACCCGAACACGTCCGAGAGGATAAAATTGTGGAGCATTTCAAACGGTAGGTTACGCAAGAATGTCATCTACGGAGCAGCGCGGGTTTAGCTGCAGCTCCGCTGTAGCTACTAGCATTAGAGTCTTGAGGCTATCTGCACTCTATTGCTAGCAAGGCTAATGATGGCATTAACTTTTAACTTGTCTATGGTTTCTCTTTTGTGCTGCCATACGAGTCATATACAGTGCTATAACAACTGTTAGTTGAAAAAAAAAATGGGACACAATATTTATTTATTTATGTTTATTTTTTCCTTTAGCGATCGCAAAGCAAACTTTTAGGATCGCAAACAAGCGACTAGCTCAAGTGTTAGCCACGGAGCTAACGCTCAAGTCGTCCGACCATTTTGTAGGATTCGGGACGTTTTCATGAGGAAGCCAACGTTTTTGCACAAAACAAATGAGAATTGTTAAATAAATCAAGACGAAAGTGCACTCAATAGCGCACCACTTCATCGTTGTATTTTCTGTTTAGAAGACAATTGGAAATGTTAAAACCTCACAATCTGTGAGCGATCAGTGAGAACCAGTGTTTCTAATCAGATGTTAGCAAGTTGTTGAGTAGCTCGACGAGCAACGTAATTTATGTTTCTCCTAAAAACGGTTTGTAATTGGTTTTCTTTTTAATAAACTTGCCAGGTATGGTTCATTCTTTAATAGTAACTTGAACGTGGCGTTTAGGGGGTTAACGAGGTCTACTTTTGACAACATAACATTATCAATAGTCAAGGTTTTTATCGTAGGTATCATAAATGAAACTGTTCTTTTTAGTAATTATTCTAAATAATCATGACGATGTGGAGACTGTTTGTGTTCAGAGGCCATTAAAAAAGGTCAATTCATTTATAAATGAAAATAAGTTAATAAGTAATCTGATGTTGTAACTATAAACCCTGTTCTATAACCATTCTGAGTATGTAATTATTAATTCATATGTTCTATGGGACAAAGGATAAGCAGAACACATGGCCCCCGACCCAACAGCTCAACTCTGTGACAACTGTGAAACAGTTGCACTTGTTGTGTTTATTTGGCCAATTTGTGCGTAATGTTTTTTGTTTTCATTGTCATTCTATAGGTATGGGCGCGTGGAAAGTGTAAAAGTTCTGCGGAAGCGAGGGTCAGAAGGAGGTGTTGCAGCTTTTGTGGATTTTGTGGATATTAAGAGTGCACAGAAGGCTCACAATGCTGTCAACAAAATGGGAGATAGGGACCTTCGAACTGACTACAACGAACCTGGATCAGTTCCTAGTGCCGTTCGGGGCCTTGAAGACAGCACACCCTCTAGCAGTCGAGATGTTTCAGGATTCTCTAGGGGAACAGTTGGACCCGTGTTTGGGCCACCTGTGTCCCTTCACACCAGAGAGGGACGGTATGAACGAAGAATAGATGGGTAAGTGGACACGGCCTCCCCTCAGATTCAGGGAAATCTAGTTATTGGATAAGTGTAGGACCAAAACACATAATGGGTTTATTCATTCATCAGAGCTTGATGCCTTGAGGTGGTAACACAAAGGTAATCTAGGAATTACTCATCTTCACTGACTATCCATTCCTGGGGGATTTAAGCATATTTTCTAGACATTATCTTTGGTAAAGCACCAATAAATCAAGGTTCGACATCTGTTGCGGATTTTACACCTGTGAGGAATATTCAAGTGAATTTTGGATTTACATTTTTTGTGGAACTTACCGGAGGAACTATTTTTAAACTTTTCTAGTTTTGGATCTAAACGTTTTTTCCTCGGATTGTCGAATCTGGGAATACATATCAGTGATAAAGGATATACTTGGGTCTATGCAGGTCGTACATACTTGAAGAAAAACTTTTACCATGTTGTACTATCAGCTGTTCTTTGTCATTGCATCAGCTGAAGTTGGAGTACTGCCATTTTTCCTTCGTGGATACTTTTTTCTGGATTTATGTTTTGGAAGAGTTTGAGCAATTCTCTACACCTATAAAAGACAGCTTAGTCTGTCTGGCACTTCATTTTTGAAAATGGCAATGTCCCCTTTTTGTGCTAATATGAATGCTGTTCTAAGAAGTCTACAAGTATAAAATGGACCCAAAAAACCAGCCACCAAATGTTTGTGGAGCTATTTGGAAAGGTGCCATGAAGAAAGAGGAAGTTCTGCCAAGTGTGGATGTAACCTTCTGGATGTATGCAGTAAGACCCTCCCATATTGGATGTGCTGCTGCTTAACTGGTCAACTTAAAGTATGGATAGGTGTAGATGACATTTTTGTGGATTACACAACATTGGATGCTGTGTGAGGAAGAGCATTCCAAGTCTATAAGAGAAAGCCAAAGTCATCTTGAAAAAATCCCAATATATTCAACGTGAAGAAGATTGTCAGTCCATTCTATTATTTGAATCACTGGATTGCGGAATGATAACCACACCAACAAAAAGGATTATATATATTTTGGTTATGGTGTCTGACACTTAGGGCATTCATTGCAAGCCAGTGGAATATATTTCTCTATTTTTATGTAGAAATAAAACCATCAGTTGGGAACTACTACCTTCTGGTCTTAAAAGATAAAACTGATTCCTGCCGGATGTAATGTTGACTTCAAATTGCCACCAGTTGACCTAAAATCTGCTTGTTCAGCTACAATTAAGCTCTACAAGTATTTTTTTTCCACCCCTTGAAGATACTTGGGGTAACTTCCTGTGGACTAAACACCTGCCTTCTTCGACTCACTATTTGAAGATAAACATGCGGTGCATTTCAAGAGAACCATTTTTCATATTAAGTCATTGGGGTTTTTTCTTTTTTAATTCGGCTCCATATTCTGACCACCTAGATTTTATTTGGATTAGCTTTGGTAACTTCTTTCTGACAAGGTTGGTATTTTTCTGACATCTGCTTACTATTTCTGACTTCCTAAGTTGCTTACATGTGGTTTAAGAAAACTGAACACTATTAAATTTTATCACATAGATCCATAATGTAGCAAATATTATGCGTACATATAGTATTTACTTGTGTAAACTCCATATTTAGTTAATTGAAATAACAATTTGTACATAACTTTTTGGATTGGCTCCTACTATCTTTTTCATCTAATTTGGATTTTAATTTTATGTAATAGGCTTTTCAATACAGTAGTCTCCTATCACTATAAAATTTTGTAAGTTTTCAAGAAGATTGAGAAGTTTATTAATTATTATATAGATTATTATTCATATTTATTAAATTGTATGCTGTTATATTTGTGAGTGATTTTATAATTTGATATAGCCCAAAAATTAAATCTGATGTTTATGTTAAGTTGACAACAAAAGGTTTTATTGGTTTATAGGCATAAAACTTGTATTCAAAAATAATTATTCTCCCTTGTTTTCTTGTCTCTTTTAATAGCTCAGAAAGCAGGGAACGTGCATATGACACCAACCCATATGGACATCACGAACGCAGCAGCACCTTTGACAGACAACGTCACTACAATGCTGAATACTATCGTGATCGTTCTATGTTTGCTGCAACCAGTTCTGGAAGCAGTACAATTGGTGGAAGTTTTGAGGCCTCTGACCCCCATTTTGACTCTAGAATTCGAGACCCATTCATTCTTACTAACTCTTCACGGCGTGACTTGTACAGAGATGACAGAGGGCGCCGTGTTGATAAAACTTACCATCACCGCAGAAGCCGATCGTCTCATTCCTCCCAGTCCAGACACCCTTCCCCTCAACGGACCACAGGACAAAACTCCAAATCCTCGCATTCACCTAAAAGAGCTCCATTGTCCCCTGAAAGAGGTCAAAGATCCTGTTCTCGCAGCAGGTCTTCAAGCTCAGATTCTGTTAGCAGCACCAGCAGCACAGGCAGTGGAAGGTGTGTTTTGTCATTCCTTTTTTCTACAAATACATTTTATTTGGTTGCTTAGAATAATTTCCATGTATGTTTTAATAGTGATTCAAACAGCAGCTCAAGTGATGGTTCACGTGCACGTTCTGTGCAGTCATCAGCAACAGCACAGCCGTCTTTGGTGCTTGAGTCAGACGAACCTCGCAGAAGCTTTGGAATCAAAGTGCAGAATCTTCCAGTGCGGTCGACTGGTCAGTGATTCTTATTTGTTTTTTTCTACCAATATAATTTTTTTTTTTTAATTCTTATCTTTCGAGAATAGATCTTTATTATTACATATTACAAAACAGTGCAGATGGTTCGTATGGGAAAAAAATAATGAAAGGAAAAAACACTTATGTTACACATTACAGAGGCTTCTGAGATTTTTGGTGAGAAAAGATATCATGAGCCTTGATTACTCAAATAGCTTTTACCTACCACACACATACACACACATAGTAACGGCTTGTGTAGGTCATCTCTCTGACGCACACAGAACATTTTGTTTTTTGCATATGACATGTTGCCTCCAAGGCAGTTTGCTTCTATGTATAGTTTTTTTGTGTAGTATCTGCACTTAATTCAGGGCGGCAAGAGTGTCACAACTACTTTGTTTCTTACTGTAGTGTAATTGGTTTATCTGCATAAGATGTATAACTTATATTTCCATTCTCCTCTCATACAGCACAGTTTAAATTGTAAATAAAACTTGGCAAAATTAAGAAAATCATGGTGTAAAACTAAATAAATTACCATGCCCATTTTTAGTAACATTGCATTTATTTCCACTACACCTCAATGCACTACAATAACATTAAGTAATGTTTCAAAGAAATAAACAATTATTTGTGAAAAATTATAAAGCAGATTCCAACAATGCCTAAAATAAAAGATGAACTTCCATAGTGCTTTAAGTCCATTGAGGGGTATTTTTTTTTCTTGCTCTGTTTTTGCATCTAAGCTTTTACAATGTTGATCAAGATGTGACAAATTGTACTACACCTAATGAACTCTGACCACTTCTGACTAGGACAACTCAGTCGCGCATTGGTGGCAGGACAATACTTGTCTAAGATCTTGCACAATTTCCTGAAACCAAATAATATATCAATCCTGGAGCTGATTCCTTTAGCTAACACCACCCACCATTATGACCACCTACCACAACGATAGTCCGAAACATTGGTTCAATGTTGGTGAACCAGTGAGAATTGAATGTCCGAGGAGTGCTTTATGCAGCCAAGACTCTCATTTGTGTCCTTCCTTTTATATATAGAATAGCAAAAGAATGTTTGGATTTCAGGGGTCTTTTCAGCATTTGCTTGTGTTAAGGTCCTGTTATTTCGGTAACAAAACAGAAATGCCCCTCTGCAGGCAATTAATACCAGTATACCAGTGTTTTTTTTATTATAATTATATGAATTTTTTACATACGGTCATAAAGTTGTTTGCGTACAAAATGTCAGGAACAACTAGTCATGAATGGAAAAAAGTGTCAAAATACAGTTACACAATATAATTTAGAATATTATATATTATATACTTCTCTTTCGTCTTCTCTCTCTCTCTCTCTCTCTCACCTCAATCCGGGATCTGAGTATCTTTTATTTCATTCATCATATGTCTAACATGTGTTGCAATGACAACAAAGCTTCCTTGAATGCTTGAATCCTTAAAAAAACCCTTATCTCACTTCTACAGTGCAATTTTGCATATTTTCAAATATATGTATGAGTGTGTAAGGTAATACTAGCAAAAATCTGGAGGTACAATAGAAATCTCGATACACGGGCATGGATTTTAATTCAAATTTATATAGCCCATGTTTACAAAACACAGTTGGTCTCACAGGATTTCACTGGGTTAGTAACATCCTCTGTCCTTAGACCATCAGCGAGGATAAGGGAAAACTACCGAAAAAAAACCCTTGGAATAGGGGAAAAGAAAAGGTAGAAACCTTAGGGAGAACCACAGGTGAGGGATCCACTCCCTGGACGGACATGCAGTGCAGTAGATGTGACCGAGAACATACAATATCCAAATACATGTACAATATACAATATATTCACAGGCGCTGAATAAATAAAGTTCAGGAATGCGTGGGGATCTCTGGGGGCAGTTGCGTCCTCACTTCTGTCTGTGGCTTGAACCGCTGGTGGCAGCAGAACTGTAAAAGAGGGTTTTAAGTAAGAAAAAGGGGTACATGTCACAGTAAAGGATGTCAATCTAAGAAGAAATAGACTGCAAAGTCAATGTGCTCAGTGCAAGATGAAGATAATGAAAGAAAATGCCCCCCAGTAGTTTAGGCCTAAGCAGCATATAATTAAACTATTCTAATTAGGACATGCATAATCTAGCCTAGGTTATAAGCTATGTTAAAGAGGTGGGTCGTAAGTCTTGCTTTAAAAGTGGAGACAGAATCTGACTCTCTTACTGAAAGTGGGAGTTGGTTCCACAGGAGAGGGGCCTGGTTTAAGGTTCTACCACCAGTTCTACTTTTATTTATTGTAGTGGTGACCAGTAAACCCGAGTTTTGAGAACGGAGCGACCTATTTGGTTCATATATAGTGATTAAATTCCGAATATATTGTGGGGCTTCATTATTTACGGCCTTATAAGTGATTAGCAATATTTTAAAGTCGATACCACTTTTTACTGGGAGCCAATGCAGTGAAGCCAAGACGGGAGTTAAATTTTTACGTTTTCTGGTTCCAGCCAGTATGCGTGCTGCAGCATTCTGAACCAGTTGGAGGCTTTTTCAAGACTTATGTGGACATCCCGACAAAAGAGAGTTGAAGTAATCCAGCCTTGAAGTTATAAAGGCATGAATTAGCTTTTCGGAGTCTGGTCGTTCTTTCTTTTCTTATTGATTTAATGTGACGTAGGTGGTAGGCTGTTCTACGGGTTTGGTTAATGTGTTCATCTAAGGATAACTCCTCATCAAACAGGACTCCCAGGTTCCTTACTTTACTACAGGGGACTGGGTTACTGCTGCTGTATATTTTAAAGATTGCGATTACATTTTGTCCATATGCTTATGTGGGACAGAGGACTAGTTCTGGAATTGCTAGATCGGAAGACAAAAAAACTGAAATAGACTAATGCAATGAATGTTGCATGTTAATTAAATTAATATAATGCTTTGAAATGTCAATACGGAGTCATGACTAGAAATATGGAGATATTGTATATCTCTTTCTCTAATAGCCATTAAACGGTTTAATCTACAAAAAGATACAGAACTATAAAATAACTATAAAAGTTTAAATTTAAGTTAGGCAACTGGACATATGTTTTTTGGAAAACGTTTCACCTTTAACTGTTAGTGTGGAGTAACAGAAGTTATATCCTCTGGGTTAGGATAAAGGGGAAACCCCAGGTTCTTCTGTTGGGTGGACCTGGGGTTACCTGTGTGTGATACCAATCGTTGGGTGGGAATTGATGGGTCAGTACTGTCATTGTCAGAGTGGTTTTGGTCACACATCTCGTTGATGTGTGAAATCGGTTGTTGAGTGCAATGTTGGGCCTACAAGGGGCTTTTGTAAGCCCTTTTGGTAACAATACCCAAAACATTCCATTCTTTAGGTTTACTCTTTAACCTTGACCATGTCCTGGATGACTAAAAGACTAAAAACCTTCATTGACATATTTCTAATATATTTTTTTCTGCAGATACAAGTTTGAAAGATGGACTCTTTCATGAATTTAAGAAACATGGAAAAGTTACATCAGTACAGATCCACGGATCATCAGAGGATCGCTATGGTTTAGTCTTTTTTAGGCAACAAGAGGATCAGGAAAAAGCTCTCAGTGTCTCCAAAGGAAAACTTTTCTTTGGCATGCTTATTGAAGTCACTGCTTGGAATGGTCCTGGTGAGTGCTGATCAATAAGGAATGCATTTTTTGCATCATAATGTTCATTCAAATGGTTTAAGCTGCCATGCATATGTTTTTTTTATTTTGCAGCTCTATATCTTGAAACATTTGGTAATTTTAATTTTTAAATTTCTATGTTTAGAAACAGAGAGTGAGAATGAATTCAGGCCTTTAGATGGACGGATAGATGAATTCCACCCAAAAGCCACAAGGACACTCTTTATAGGAAATCTAGAGAAAACCACCAGCTATCAACAACTACTTGACATATTTCAGAGATTTGGAGAAATTGTGGTAAGCATCTATGTAGATGTTTATTTTGAAGTATACATTGTACTATATAATTAAGTTTTGCATGATCCCAATGTGTGTATGTGTTTTCTTTCAGGACATTGATATAAAAAATGTAAATGGGGTTCCCCAGTATGCCTTTGTACAATATTCGGATATTGCCAGTGTGTGTAAGGCCATTAAGAAAATGGATGGAGAATATCTTGGAAGCAACAGACTAAAGGTCAGTTTTTTTTTTCATTTTATATCTTTAAATAAATCAAATGTGCTTTGTTCACTATATGGTCTAATGCAGTGGTTCTAAACCTTTTTGGAGCTACCGAACCCCACTAGTTTCGTATGCGCATTCACCGAACCCTACTCTAGTAGGGTGAGTCGGTGTGTCTTGACCTCCACCGAACTCCTAGGGTTCTCTCAAACCCAGGTTAAGAACCACTGGTCTAATGTGTCTTCAGCGTAAATCACCAAGTTTTCCACCTTTTTCCACACAGCTTGGTTTTGGGAAGAGTATGCCCACAACCTGTGTTTGGTTAGATGGTTTGGCAAACAACATTACAGAGCAATACCTCACAAGACATTTCCTTCGCTATGGACATGTAGTTAAGGTAAGTTGGTTGGCCAATACAAATTGTATTAAGGTTTTGTGCTTGTGTACAACGGCATAATTATTTTTGTCTTCTAGGTTGTGTTTGATAGGTTGAAAGGAATGGCCCTTATCACCTACAACAACACAGATTTTGCCCAGGCAGCTGTAAGGGAGACCAAAGGCTGGAAGATTGGTGGGAGTAAGATAAAGGTAAGATTTATAATATATTTAATTTTTACGTAATTAGTGAATTAAAGAACAACCTAGCCTATCTACATGTGAATACAATTACTCTATTTGGATAGGTGGACTTTGCCAGTCCAGAGTGTCAGATGGCTTTCTACAGATCTATGCAAGCATCTGGTCAAGACAGAGACTTCTATGAAATTGCACCAGAGAGACGGTATTTTTTTTTTTTTTCTCTTGATGATGTCAAGTCTAGTTTAAGTAACAATTGTTTCTTAATTTAGTCGTGAATAAACACTAATGAATACTAAAATAATTAAAAGGGGTGTGCAAATTAATTGTTTTGGATTGGTTATTCGTCTGTGACTTACACGATCCGAATGCACCGTCCCAAAAAGCCCAGATTGAACGAAAATGCAGTAAAACAGATTTTTGTCCATGTCTTGGTTTCCTACACCATGGCCCCGACTTAGGCGCGACATTGGCCGCTTCCGCCCACTAGATCAGCGAGCCAATTGACACATATACATCTATTCACACGTGTCTGGAGGTGTTACCTCTGGTGTGTGAACTGTGGCGTGGGCTGATTCGATTGGAATTCAGGTGTGGGTATTTCTCTGCTCTGAGCAACATGGCATGGCATGGCAACGGACGAAATTTAAAGCGTTTCTCATTTAAAATTGAAGGGTTTGGACTTCTTTTGTTTGTTTTCAAGAAGGATGGAAAGATAGATAAAATCAACGCGATTTGCCTCCAGTGTATTGAATACACTGGAGGTCCAGCAAACCTAAGCAGACCCAGAGAGACGGCAGAGTGGCACTGATGACTGAGTAGCACGGTGGAAATGACCAGTAGTCAGAGGACCAGACAGAATAAAATACAAACGTTTTTCTGACTCTAGTTTGGCAATAACTCTGCAAAGTCCAAGGCAATAACGGAATCTATCGCTCGTTTTATTACAAAACAGTGTCCTGTGTGACAATCTGGTTACAGTAGTGCTGCCTAGAGCTAAACCTTTCTAAAACTCGGTAAATTTCAAAAAGATAAGTAGCGTCACCTGATCCTGATATACTTGTTAATGGAGATAAAATAAAAATTGTCACTCAGTATAAATATCTTGGGTCAATATTAGATTCACAGCTCTCCTTTAAGGGCCATATTGACAAATTGTGTAAAAAAAAAAATCAAGTTAAATCTTGCAAATATTCATGTAATTTGAAAGGAGACGTCAGATGAAGCTGAAAAAAATGTCTTAGTTGTTTATAAAGTGTTTGCATATTTATTTTCTTTTGTATATGTATTGTGTGCTTCTTGTCTTTTTACATCTTGGCCAGGGGACAACAGATGAAAACTTGCCTCTGGCTAATTCTTTCTCATTTAACCATGTGTTCCATTTACCCTTTTTAAATAAACTAAACTAAAACTAAAAAAGACTCGCAGCTGTATATAGTGTTGTTAAAAGCGGAGTTGCAAATCTTTATTCAAGATTCAAAAAACTAATTGAACTGGACCGAATCGGATCAAATTGGATCGATAGCCTGTGAATCGAGATATGAGTCAGATCGTTATGTGACTGAATCGCCACTCCCCTAATAATTAAATATTGATATGTTTTTTTTTATTTTTGTTGTTTTTTCTTAATTTATCATACAGGGATGATCGCAGAGCTACCTACCATGAATTTACAGCAGAAAGAGTCTACTATGAAAATCTACAAACCCGTGGTCTCTACCAAGAGGAAGCACGCCGAGATTATGCTGCTCGCAGTAGAGAACGTTTTCCAGAACTTGAACATTATCAGGGAGATCACTTTGAACCACGATATCATGATGATCCCAGAGACTACCGGGACTACAGAGATCCTTTTGAACAGGATATCCGCAAATATACCTATATTCAAAGGGAAAGAGAGAGGGAACGAGAACGCTTTGAAGCTGAACGCAGTAGGTGGAGTCCTTCCCACCAAAGAAGGGCCATCACTCCTACAGCATCCCCATCACCATCTGAGCGTGCACCCAGAGACTCGGAAAGACAGGTTTATAGCCAATCCTCTGAAAGAAGTGGCAGTGTGAGCTCCATGTCACCAACACCACACTTTGACAAATCGGAGAAGAACCTTTTGGAACATTCCTCGAAATGTGATAAAAGTGACAGGAGTTGTCAACCTGATCGTATGTCAACTTCTGAAAGAAGTAAACGTCCAAAACGAAAAGAAAAAATTGAAAAGGACAAAGCTGAAAAGAGTAAATCAAAAAAGGCAAAAGGGCAATCACCATCCAATCCAACACTTGAAACAGCGCTAGAAACTGGCTTTGATGAAAGCTCTATGAGAGAAAGAGGATCTGACCAGGATGTCACTGAGAAACAAAAACCCAAGGGAGAGGGTGAGTCTGCTGCTGGAAATCAGACATCCAGTGCTAAAAGTGAGTCCATTAAATCGGAGAGATCGGAAATTTTAAAAGCTGAAATTTCAGATTTAGATGGTAAAAGTCGACCCAAGAAACACATCAAGACGAGTACTGGACTTGATGTGAAAGATTCAGCAGTGGATTCAGATCGTCTTGCTGCAAGAAAAAGGCGCTTTGCTGATACAGCTGCAAGGCCAATTCTTCAAAAAAGAGGCAGACATGAAGAAGAGGATGGTAATCATTCTTCTGAATTTGGTATTAACGCTACATATGCGAAAGAACCTGACAGTGACAAACATAAAGAATCACAACGAAGAGATTCAAGAGTCAAAACAGACAAAACCAGCACACAAAAGGACAACCAGGTTGACACCAGAGGACAACAAGAGAAGTCTGAGACCTCAGTGGACAATGTTGAAGCTAAACGGCAATCAAGTTACCCTTTATCCAGAAGAATTTCACTTGAAGGATCTGTTGACCAAAGTAGTACAAGAGATCAAGAACAGCACACTGCTGTCAAGCACACCAGTCACTATAATGAAATTGACAAAAGTGCCAAGAACAAGGAAGATCATGTTGACATTGACTTGTCCCAGAGTTACCGCAAGCAAATGGAGCAAAGTAGGCGTATGCAGCAGCAGCAGCAACGCGAGCATGACAAACCCCACAAGGCAGAAAGCCCTGAAAAAAGGGAAATGGAGGATTTAGAACACCGCAGTCTTGTGCATGATGTTGGTAAACCACCTGAGGATGTAACAGACAACTTCCCTTCTCACAAACTAAAGAAAGTTGACCATTTTGATGCAGACTCTGGGATAAGGAGAGAGCGTGTATATAGAAGACAAAAAAGTGAAGAACAAGACTGGAATAATGTTTCTCCAAGACCTAAGCACCTCTTTCAGCATGCAGAAGAAGAACTTGTCAATCACAAAGATTTGCATATAAATGATAAGAGTAATCTTGACGTTGAGCTATTGGTAAAAAGAACTCAGAACACACAAGTGAACAAATCAAATGTGGCATTTCCAAGTGTGGAAGAAGAGCAGCAGAAAAGATGGGATAACAGAGAAAAACAGGATTTGTTGCCTGATTTGAACTTAACTAGAAATCTTTCTAAAAACATACAAAATTGCAAGCGTCTAGAATATGGCCCATGGCATGACTTGGAGCCTGGAGAAGTGAGGTCAGACTCTGAAGAAGACAAAGAATCCAAGTTGTGTTCTCCTGCAGCTTCTACATCAGCACCGTATTCTGAGAGGCCAAGGGGTGACAGGTTTTCAGACCCTAAACTTGCACATCTTGAAAGAAACAAGTTTTACTCTTTTGCACTTGATCAGAACATCACGCCAGATACAAAGAATTTGCTTGAACGTGCAAAATCCCTCTCATCTTCTAGGGAAGACAACTGGTCCTTTTTGGATTATGATTCTCATTTTGCCAATTTACGGAACAGGAAAGATACTGAGAAAGTTGATTCAGCCCCCAGACCTCCACCTTCTTGGTATATTAAGATGAAAAAGAAAAAAATTCGAAGTGGATCTGAAGACAAGCTTGAGGACAGGAAAGAAGAATCTAAACCAGAGGAACTAGAACGGAGGGAACTATTTGCCTCTCGCTTCCTCCATAGTCCTGTCTTTGAGTTGGATACAAGGCGTCTTCAAAACCTTGTAAAAATGCATGAAGAACCTGAGCAGAGACAAAACTCTCTATCTGGCCAACAAGGGGGTACTGATGGGGAAATTGAAACAGGTCCAGTTGTGCTTTTCCATAGCCGTTTTTTAGAATTGACACGCCTACAGCAACAGAAAAACAAAAGCCAACTACTTCAAGAGTCAAAAGGCGATGTAACAACACTAGTAGACGAACATAAAGAAGAAAAACCCCTTGTCCAAAAGCAGCAACCATTTCAAACTCCTGAAACAAAAAGACCTGTTGTGGACCCTGAAATTAAGCCTTTGAGTGCTTGTGAAGGACCGGTTGTTGAATCTCATGCTATGCCTTCTACTGCTAAGGATTTTACATTATCAGAAGAGAAAGTTTCTGCAGTTAGCCAAGCACCTGAGCCAAATTCCCCTGTAAGTTTCACCAAAGAAGAGATTAAGGAAGAAGTGGAAGAAATGAATGTACCTTTGACCCTATACCAGTCTGAGATTTCTGATGCAGAACCTGCACTTGCAGTCGGTCCTGCTGCTGTTGACAGGTTTCATTCTTCTCCTACTCACTGTAATCTTGAGGATGTAAAGCCTGCAGTTAAAGAAGAATCATGCATTCGCCAGTCTGAGTATATCAATGTGCAGCCAGAACGTGATCTACAACCAACTCAATCAGAAGTGCCTGAAACAGCTATTGTTGTGTCATGCAGTAATCAAGAAGATCCAGGTCTAGTCATGAAGGATACACAATCTACTAGTGAAGATGTTGTAGGACCAGAAGTGGATCAAAAGATTCAATTAAATAATGTGAAGACGTTTTATAATGACACAAATAATGAATTAAATCCTCCACAGAAAGAGCATAAAATTAAAGAAGTTAAAACTAAAAAGGGGAGACAGTCCCCTGCTCATAATAGCGCTGTGTCCCTGATATCTGTGTCTTGCCTAGAAAAACAAGCTACACGAAAAAGTGAGCGTATTGACAAAGAAAAACTTAAACGTGGGTCCTCCCCAAGAGCTGAATCAAAGTTAACGTCTAAATCTCCTACACATGGATCAGATCCTGATATGCTGGAGCAAAGCATTTCTTTAGGCCGAGCCAAGCGTAGAAATGTCAAATCAGTGTATGCAACCCCAGTGGAAGATGATGTACAAATCAGGTCTGCAAAAGAAGCTGCAGAGTCATCTCGAGCTTCTCGAAAGCGAGGTACAAATAAGGATACAAATTACCAGAACATTGAAGATGATTTATCTGTTCCTACACCTGCCCCAGCCCCTATAGCTAAACGTGGTCGTCCTCCCAAGAATCGAAGACTAATTGACGAGCGATCAACTGTACGAAAACTTAAAGCCGATAGCACAGACGCTGATTTAAACGTTCCAGAATGTGAACATATTTCAAGAATTTCAAAGGGGAAAATCTCTTATGCCACAAAAAATGTTTCAAACCAAGTGCCCACAGCTGCAGCTTCTGAAACAAGGAAGTGTGATGAAGCTCCTGTTGATAATAAGGAAATGGACTCCAAAGATCAGGATCACATGACAATGAAAATGTCTTCTGGTACATCTAAAAGTCAGTCGACAACGTTTAACCAAACGAAAGAGGAAAAGGGCAAACATGATGAAGCTTTAGGCAAACAAATTGATGACCGTGAAAAGATTTTTGAGGGTAATGTAAAAGGAACTGATTATTCTGACTTGGAAGATAAATCATTTCCTGAGAAGGACAAAATTATAAAGGGAAAGAACAAATCAACAAAGACGTCAAAGTCTCCAGTGCTTAAAAATTTAAAAATAAGACTCAATGTCACAGAAGTGAAAGATCTCCTTCAATTAGGGGATGGTGAACTTGGAAACCAGGAGGAATCTACAAACTCAAATTTTACAATTAATGACCAGGTAGATCATGGTACAAGATTCAAAGAATCTAACCAGGGTGATTCCAGAGAAAGAGATAATCCTCCCCTGGAGATGAAAAAAGTTTATGAAATATCTAAAAGTTTGATTGCACCTGATTCAGAATTGGAAGAGGCTGTCGCAAAACTAAAAGATCCAGAATTCCCTCCACAATTGCCCACACCATTTTCAGATACAGGAGAACAAAACAAGCAAGATGAAGAAAAGCCAACATCTGCCAGTGAGACGGAACTTATGGCTGCAATTTATTCAATAACCCCTGAAGAGACACCTGTGTCCATAACCCATCCACATCAACTGAGGGCTGATGCCAGTTCAGAGCCTGAGATTCAGGATTTTATGCAACCGTCCAAGGAAGAACCTGAAATGAATACATCTCCTATGGAGAGGAGACATCTTGTTCAAAACACTCCCAAAAAAGGCAACAACAGAAGACCTAAAACACCCAAACGCTCCAAAGCGCAAAAGCAAATGAAAAGAGAGGTAAAAGAAGAACACTCAAGTGAAGGTTTGACATCTTCAGTAGAACAGAATCCTCAATCCTCAGAATCATCAACTTCCAAGACTGTTCCTGAGACGTCCTCGTCAGTCACAACTACAGTTATTACTCCGGCTACTTGGAAGCCTGAATCAGAGGCTTCGTCCCCCAAGGCTACAGATTTAAATGTTGAAGAACAATTGTCTGAACCACAAAGTCAACCTCTTAAAGCCATCTACCCCCAGTCCAAAAGTCCAATTATTTCAAAACCCCAGCAGCTGCTCCCTGATTGTATCTCCCAACCATCCCCTTTAGCTAATAGAACAAATATCAGACCGGTTCAAACCAGCAGAATTTCTGCTTCGCCACCAAATTGGCACCACCAGTCCAAAGAAGGAGTTATCCCCACTTCATATGTGGTGTCACTGACAACCAAGGAAACTCACCCTTTAACCCCAGATCCTGAAAAAATGGAAACAGAGCACAATACAACTGACTTGAGACAGATACTAATCAAACACAAAAATGTATCAGTACCATGCAGCAGTTCTGTTCCTAGCAAACATCTCATTATTAAAGAACAAATCCCATGTGAAAAAAATACCACAACCACCATTTTGCCAAACAGGTCACCACTATCTGACGCCCGTTTGTCAACACATTCAACGCTATTTGCTGTTAGACCACCAGCTACACTGCCATCGCCTGAATCAAAGTCTGTGGTCTCTGTTATTGCTTCTACTGGAACCTCAGTGATAAGCCGAGTTTGTAACCCACCAGAACCTGAAGACAAAGTAAATATTGCAAATCCTTGTATGGATCTTCCTATCCCTAAAACTAACTACAGGCCAAGCAAAGAGGATACTGGATCTTACCTTGGGTCGTCTGTTGGTGATGAGGGAGTCTGTGGTCCACGTTTTATTGTTGATAGTTCCAGTATTGGTGTAGGATCCTGCTCTGGACTTAGGGTAAATACATCAGAAGGAGTTGTGGTACTTAGCCACTCGGGTCAAAAAACAGAGGGACCCCAGAGAATAAGTGCAAAAATAAGTCAGATCCCACAAGCAACGCCTGGTGATATTGAGTCTCAGCAGTTAGTAGTCATGCCCCAGACTAAACAGGACATGTATGGTCATTCACAGAAGGGATCTTCAATGCAGACAGAGCATATGCATCCTGGGAAACCTTTGTCCAACAAACAAGAAAGTAGTGGTTTGGAAAAGATTGAATCCAATTACCAGTCTGGATCCCAAGGAGTAGTGAAGCGCCTCACACCAGGTAACCAACAAGTATTAACGTACCATCAAGATTTTATTTCATTAAAACATCAAAAGAAGATGGATACCACTGACTCTCACAGTACAGATGGACCCAAGCCGTCGTGGTCTGCTATAAGTCCAGCCATAAGCCCCCATTTACCCTCTCCACCTGGGAACCACGTTGGTTTTGTTGCAACTCATGGAGATAGAGGGCCTTCACATCTCAGCGGTACCAAACAGGAACCACGTTCTCCACGCAAGTCAGGGCATCCACATTCTCAGTTCACTAAAGTGTCATCTCCCATTGGTTCCTCATCACCCAAAGGTATCCAAGTCATGTTATCCACAGGTCACCCTGCCATGCAACAATTTATAACTAGTGTACACCATGCAGAGCAGTCAGTAATCATGCCACCTCACAGTGTGCCTAGTGCCTTGGGACGGATGTCTCCTCACTGTGTAACACAGTCAATTCCAGTGGGTCATCTTGTCCAGGGAGATGTCAGAGTTAACACCCCTCCTCTCTCAGTGATGAATTATGGGATGCATAATGAGTCGCTTGCCTGGTCTGGGGCAATGCAGCCTCGGCCTAACTCACCACAAGCTGTGGGCAGAGACAAAGTTCTTAAGGGAAACCCTAGTTCTTTAAGAAGTCATGAGGGAGAACAGGACGAAGTCAGGCACTTCCACTTGACAGGAAGACAATCAGCCACACAGATTAAAACTGAGACCGTTCAATCAGATCAATGTGGGCAATTTTACATTGGACAAAGAGACATGCGTGTTCTGTTGCACCAACAGAGTGAGCGGTCGGCTACAGATTCACATTCCGCACACATTTCAGAAGCACTTCCATCGGTGTCACCAAGACCGCACGTTTTGCCTAAAGCAGTGTCAGAGAAGGATTTGATGAAAACTTTGGATCCAAAGAGACCTCACTCACCTCTTCCTAAAGATGGAATCGCAGGTATCCGCCAATCTGGTCAGGCTATAGCATCTCCACAAAGAGTTCAACTAATGCAGTCGGGACATTCAGGTTCATTCTCAGAGTATTCTGGGATGTACCCAAGTCCAAGAAGCATCCATACTCAAATAACAGATTCTTCTGTTGGAACTAACCAACCACAACTTAACATCACTCAAAGTATGGTAAGTATGTTAGCATGATGCTCTCAGGTTATTTTACATTGATGGTGTGATGAAATGTAGCTTCTGAGTACTTCCAAAATGAGAGGTTAAGTTCTTTTGCCTGTTTTTTGATCCAAAGGGTTCAGACCTGCAGGGAAAACCAGAGATCAAAATTGCACAGTCTGTAAATATGGTCCAGCTGCTCACGGTAAGACAAATGTTCATCACCTTCATCACATCACAAAAGCAGCTTTTGCATGACAAGCTTTTTCTTTGTTTGTCCCTCATTTAAACAGAAATACCCCATTGTGTGGCAAGGCCTGCTGGCACTAAAAAATGACACAGCTGCAGTCCAGTTACATTTTGTCTGTGGTAATAAAGCTCTGGCTCATCGATCACTGCCCTTACAAGAAGGAGGGGCTCAGCTCAGGATAGTACAGAGAATGAGATTAGAGGCTTCACAACTGGAAAATGTAGCCAGAAGGATGACTGTAGGTTCCTTTTTTTATTCCTGAATTATCAGTTTGCAGTTGTTACTAAATTCACTTATCCACATGATTTTTTTTTTTAACCAGGGGGACAGCGACTTTTGTCTTCTTCTTGCGTTACCATGTGGACGGGATCAAGATGATGTCCTCAATCAAACGCAAGCTCTTAAGGCTGCTTTTATCAACTATCTACAGTCAAAGTTGGCTGCAGGTATAATCAATATCCCAAACCCAGGTTCAAATCAGGTGAGACATATAAATATTTCAGTGTTAAAGATACGATCCCAATGTGTTCAGTATAATCTAATGATTTCTTATTCAGTATAATCTACTGATTTCTAAAAATAAATAAATTACAATCTTTAAGATTACTAACGATGTAACCTGAAAAGTACATGCACAAAAATTCCTAATCATCTTTTATTTTTTGTTTGGTTCTTAGCCAGCGTACGTACTACAGATTTTCCCGCCCTGTGACTTTTCAGAAAGCCACTTGTCTCAGCTCGCCCCTGATCTCCTCAACAGGATCTCCAGCATCTCTCCACACCTCATGATTGTCATCACATCTGTGTGATGTCCACGGCTTGAAAACTGTTTCGCAGACTGAATAGTTTTGATGATGAACCTCAGGAAACCAGAGGATTACCTTTTTTATTTTATTTACTCTTCTCCTTGACTTATGTAATCATGATTTTTTTTTTTTTTTTTTGGTCCCTTCAGGCTTTTTTCGTCACTCTCATCTAGTCTTTTTGTCCTTCTCCAAAGAACTCAGGGATGGACCAAACCAGAACCAGTCTTATTTTACCATTTCTCTGCTGTTTTTCTATTCATTGGAGATTCTTTTTAAAAATGATTTAAGGATGCTTAAAGAGTAAGAATAATTTCCTGGGTGGCCTTTTTTCTCATTTGTCCTTTATTGCTTTTCAAACAGATTTATTTTTACCTTGTGACTGTATAATGGAGGTCATGTTGTCACTATGGCTACGAAGACATTTCATTGTGATTTTTAAATATATCTGTACAGACCTTCTCATCCTGGCGTTCTTTAAAAGATGGATCCTTGTCCTGCAAAATATGAAGACCCTGTAGTGGACCACAATCATTTAACATCTTTAATTCCACCAGCTCTGTTTGACTCTCACACTACTGATGCAGACACCTCTGACTGATTTCTGTCCCTGCAAGCTAAAAATGGGAAAGATTATGAATATTAGACATTGTAAATATTTTACATATTTAAAATTTCTCCATGGAGCTCTGACACAAGAGGCTTGTACTCTGGGGGAAAATTATCACTTTGTGGACGGTTAGATGGATATCTGTGACTTTTGGGTGTAAATACTTGTAATTCAAGAAGGTTGGCAAACTCTCTTGTGGAGTCTGCTGATGGCACTTCATATTTTGTAACTCAAATAAAAGAGTCCTAAAATTAAAATTCATTTTTTTTGTATATCAAAGTAATATTGGGAATAATGTATGAATGGCCCTCCAACTGCACCTGTTGTATAGACACATTTGAAACTTCCCAGCCTACATTTTCAGGAGTAACTCTTATAAATCTTAAGTTTATTGTTTTGTACATTAATTATTTATGAAAAGCCAAATCCCACTCTTAAGCTCCTGAAAAGCTTTTTGAGAATAATGTTCAAAAGAATAAACAAAGTACAATGATTTGCTTTGAAATATGTATATCAATCAATAAAATTTTATTCATATAGCCCACATTTACAAATCAGATTTGTCACATAGGGCTTTACAGGGTTGGTAACATTCTCTGTCCTTAGACCCCGAGCCAGAGTTAGGAAAAACTGAGCGAAAAAAAACCCCTTACCCTCAACAGGGAAAAGAACACCAGTAGAAACCTTAGGGAGAACCACAGGAGAGGGATCCACTCGCTGGACGGACAGACAGTGCAATGGATCTTACCTCTGGGATTTATGATTAAAACTAGACAAATATATACTTATGTATTTATGAGCAGGGCAACTCAGACTTCCCTATTCCCAGGGAAGCAGGGTTTGACCTGTCTGACCTTCCATAGACCAGCACCAAAATCACACTGTACACTGCCCTAACATGTTATACTAATACATTTTTCAAAAGGAAATTGAAATTCTCCAAAGATGTATTAGAAGTATTTTAGACATTTCCAGCAGATTTCACAGAGAAAATTTTAAAAAATCAGTTTTGCCTCATCATCAAATCAAATTTACTCTCTCTAAACTTTGAGTTTTTAATAAATTTTAAGAGTTCCTAGTCTCAGTTGTGTTGGAATTTGTGTGAATCTGTTAAAATCCTTTTTCATTTTGTTAAAGATTTTTGGGAAAATTCCATTTTGCATGTTATTCTGGTTAGATCTTTTAAATATATTTTGAAATAATTCATCAGTTTGGTTTAAAATGTTTGAAACATCTTACTAAAATAAAATGTATTATTATTTTTTTAAGGTTAAGACTTCTTCAGGAAAAATCTTAAATTAACCTGTCTTGTTGGCTACATATTAAATTTCCATCGAAACCCCATTTTCACAAATGTGAGCTTTTCTACAGGTTTCTTAAAGCATACGATTTTGAGATTCAAACATACTTTTTTTTTCTTGCAAAATCCTTCTTTCACATGTCAATGTCATAATTTAAAGAAAAAACACATTTTCATGAATTCATTTATTTTCATCCTGTTATCCTTTACCTGGTCTCAGGACCAGCAGTCTTCACAACTGACACTCAAATCACATTGCACCATGCTGTGAGCTTTTTTGAGGATACAGAGCTCAATGGAAACCCTCCATATATATCTTCATAATATTATCCTGTTATTTTAAAGTCATTTTTGTGCAGATTCTCAATTGTTTTCATATACAGTTTAGCTGTAACAACACATACTCTATTTCCCGCCATAAACTTTTTTGCAAGCTTGCCTTTTGGAAAATTATAAGGATATGGAGAAAAATTTTCCTGATTAAATTATTCATCTACTACCAGGTCACTTCCGTAGAAGTCACCACCCAAATCACTCTGCACCATACTTGTAAGCCCTCCTGTGGTGAGCATGCTGAAAGACTGGAAATAGGTTCATTCATTTATTCGGATCTCAGGCAGTAGTCTCTATGACTTCCACATAAAATTACACTGCACCATATTGTAGGTCTTGGTTATTTAATTGAGATCAACGAAGAATAACTATAAATGTCCTCCCTCTGCTTTGTCACTGAATGCTAAAAAATAGCATAGAATACTTATATATAAGGCAAATCTATTTGTGTATGAGGTTATAACTTGTCTTTGGAAAAGTCCTGGGAAATTATTTTAGGGAAAGTGCAAGACTGGGGTTGAAAAAAAAAAACCACGCCCTCAACATTTTTTTTCCATAATGTGACGTTTGGGAGCAACTGATGGCCGCAATGTACTTTTACTGTGCTGTCTGAATCAGTTACACCTGGAATAATATTCAAATGGATGCAGTGGTATAAAGAAGGTCTACTATCATATGTCGCATAACTAATTATTACATTGTTTAGGAAGTCTGTAAACAGCATGGAATTAATGTTACAAGAACTACTTCAAATGACCTGAAGTACTTTAAAAACAGTGGCCTCTGAGTCCTAAAGACGTGGAACGGATTGTGCCTAAATGTAGACTGTAAACTTTCTCTAATATACTGTTATTATTTAGTACGTTGTTGTTTACGGTCTATAACCTAGCGTGTCACCAGCTTATCTTCAGTATGAGATATTTCGCTCTTTGGTCTTATACAGGGGCTCAATAGATGCTTAAACGGGAGGCGTTTATTATACAATAGAAACAGCGAATCGTTATGATAAGAGAAAATGTTTAGAAAATTAAAATTTATCTAGACATATGTGTCCCATGATTGGATAAACTCTCCTTGGAGTGAACAGAACTGACTGCAATTTACGGCTTGGCTTATTTTAAAGAGAAAAGTTCCGCTGATCACCTTGATTTTCTTCATACCAAAAATCTGAGTGAGAGTATGGGGCAACTTTATGCACTGGCATATTTATCTGTAACCATTCCTGTGTCAACTGCCTCTGTTGAACGCTCATTCTCAGCATTGAAACGTCTAAAAAAAGTATGCCAGAAATACAACTGGACAGACGTGGCTTCAGCACTAGCCTCCGTGTCCATCCAAAAAGACTTGCTGATGGATCTGAAATGCAAGATAAAGTGATCAATTGTGCCATTTAAGGTTTTTGAAGAAAGAAAGAAGAATGGATTTCATTTTTAAATAACGTGGCACGATACAGATCCAAATTGGTGAATGCCAACATTTTATTTGTATTTTTAATAGGTTTATGTCATGGTTGTTAGTTGTTAAATCATTTGTAACAAAGTTAAATGAAAAGAAATGAGGTGTGTATTTATGCATAAGTGGGGAAAATTGGACTTCGTTGAAGGTCTAAATAACAATTTACATGTTTGGGACTGCACTCATCTAATCTCCATATAAAACCTTTGCATTAAGAATCACCACCTCCAGCCATACTAGGTTAAAGAGTTAAGTTAGGCAACTGGACATTCAGTTTTTTGGAAAACGTTTCACCTCTCATCCAAGAGGCTTCTTCAGTTTTAACTGGTAGTGGGGAGTAACAGAAGTTATATCCTGTGAGTGGGGAGAAAGTGATGTTTCAAGTCCCTCCTGTTGAGTTGGATCTGGGGTTACCTGTGAAGTGTGATAGCAGTCTTTGGGTATCTCAACAATGAGTTTCTCACATCAATGAGCTGTGACCAAAACCACTCCAACAATGACGGTAACGACCCATCAATACCCACCCAAAGACTGGTATCACACTTCACAGGTCTAGCCAACAGCGGGGACTTGAAACACCACTTTGTCCCCACTCACAGGATATAACTTCTGTTACTCCCCACTAACAGTTAGAACTGAAGAAGCCTCATGGATGAGAGGTGAAACGTTTTCCAAAAAACTGAATGTCCAGTTGCCCAACTTAACTCTTTAACCTTGACTATGACCTAGATGACTGAGAACCGTCCTCGGCACTCCTGCCATACTCTTTCACACTTTGACTACTTGTGGCCTAATGTGCCAGTTCATAGGATTTCTTTAAATGCCGCTACGCCAGGAATTTAACACCGGAACCTAGTGGGAACGAAACAAATCACCAACTGATTGTTGTCAGATGTCAAAAATACTTGGAATAATCAAGTATCAATCAATCAAGATCTTAAATGCTCTGTTTGATAAGCCTATATTAAAGGTGATATAATGTATGTTTATATCTATAATATATCTATTTATATATTATATCCCTATACTGAGGGGCAGTGGCCTAGTGGTTAAGGAAGCGGACTAGGGCCTGAGCATCTTTCTTCTCTTTTTAAATGTTTAAGTTGGGTGTCATACTGATGTTATTATGAGGCGTATTAAATTGTAGTCACAAAACTATGATGTCACTGAAGGTTCACGATTGAAATGCACAACCCGCCACAAAACTTTCAGTGGGCTCACCACCCAAAAAAAATCAGAAATCTGTTGCAAAACATCAACTATTTCAATGTGAAATACATTTACCTCTCAGTTTTAATATAATAACAATTTACTCACCCAGTATGAAATCTTGGCCTGTTTAGTCAGGGTCAGTAATAGGGTCAACGGAGGTCCAAGTAAGCTATCACTGGTACACCCAGCCAAATCTGAAGAATAGATAAAACATAAGCCCAAAGCTGCATGAGATCTGGAAGGTCTGACAAATGATGGTATGCTTTTGTGTGTGTATATAAATAGGACATTTTTTTGTTTCAGGATGTTGTATTTGTTGGTAAAGGAGCTGATTAGATTTGATGTTGGAACTATCATGGTAAGAAACATTCAATACAAGTACCCCAAGATGCATAAGATTTTTCTGGTCTGCTTCATTTGTAGAACCTAATCTACATCACCAGGTGGGAAAGATAGACAGATCTGGCCCAGTGATGTGGTGTACATATCAAAGAGGAGGGGCCCAATCACTGAGTCTTGTGGGACCCCAGTGACAAGGTGGTGTGTGGCAGAAGTGTGGTCTTACCAGGACACTTTAAATGACCGACCAATAATGTCAGATACAAACCAGAAGTATGCACTGCCTGTGATGCTCTTGTCTGATAGTATGAAGCTCTAGCTTTAAAAATGCCCTGTCTGATAACTTCATGCAATAAATGCACACATCTTCTAAGACTGCAAAGACTACCTCAAAGTCCTCCCTCAATGCATCTTCAAATGTTGTCTTTAGCCTTCCTCTTTGTCTCCTACCTGGTATCTGTAGCATTTTTCTACCAATATAACAACTGTCCATCCTCTGAACATGTCCAAACCATCTTGGAACACATCCAAAAACGAGGTTCTCAAGCTATTTCTCCAAACTTATCTGTCTCTGTTGTCCCCTTGATTACCTCGTTCCTGATCCTTTCCATCCTTGTCACCCTAGGGAGAGAAAGAGAACCTCAGCATCTTTAGCTTTCACCTGCAGCTCAGTTATCTGTGAAATAATTAAAGGGTTTGTATCACATATTTATTAGAATTATTTATACTAATTGGACTTCTTCATGTATTTTCCAAGGACAAATTTTGTTTTATTTACAGCACCTCTTTAAATTAATTTAAAAGGTGAATTCATTTAGAAAATGGCTTCAAGATTCAAGTAAAACATTTACTAAAGAACCAGTTTTAGTTTAATATAATAATGTACTAATCAAAGTAGTGTTAAAATAGGTTCTGTTTTCAGTTTCTCAAAATGAATGTTTAACTTTTTCAACTCTTTCTTTGATGCAAATAAAAAATACATGTAGACATTATTCCCATTTAATTTAAATAGTTTATTTGATGTTTTATTCCAACTTGTCAGCAATTTGAGGTATTTTATGACCACATGGTGAATTTTGTTCAGAATAAAAAAAAATGTCCAATTATCATTTCACATTCTTAAATATTAATTATTTGTTTTAATTTTTCACACAGGGCAACAATCATGAACCATTGACATGATGTGATTATGGATCAAAGTTAGTATCAGAAGTCAGTGGTGGGTAACCTGAAATGAACAAGTATCTGAGTGGGCTTGTATTGCTGAGAGACTGAACACAGACTATAACAAAATACACCTGATGTGTACACCAGATCACATAGATAAGGCACCACATGTTTAGTTTACTCTTAAGTCCCATATAAAAAGAAAATTATACAAAAAAAGCCCCAACAGAGTGAACACATTCCACTGTGTTTGTGGTAGCTGTGGTTCTGGTACCGGGTCACTATGATGGCTAAACCCCTCTTCAGGTGATCAAGTCCCATGAGGTCAGAATAAAATCATCAACTACATTTCAGGAAACACTTTGTATTTTCTAATTTAGAAATTGTGAATGTACAGTATGTACTCCTAGCACTGCACAGTACCGCACAGTTCGGTTCTTTGCATTCATATTTTAGGTGACGGTAACTTTCATCACAGGTTTGGTGCCAACCAGTTGAGGAACTTCATTGCAACTTCAAATCCTAAGAAACAAGCCTAAAAAGGGAAAAAAGACAAAACTTGTAATGAATATTTTTTTTTTAAACATGTGAACATAAAAACTCTTACAACTTTAAGAAAATAAAGAAACAATTAAAGAATATGATCCTAGTTTCTAGGTAGCCCCCAATGTCTGGGCAACAGAGCAAACTATCTATCTTCTAAACCTCAGCATTGTCTATAAATGTCACTGAAACCAAATACCAGAAATATGTGCATCTGGTCAATAATTTTCCTTAGTTTAATGGATGACATGACTGTTTATTCACAGATATGTAATAGGTTTGATCTGTGTGTCAGCTAAGGTGTTGTGAAAGGTTCGAAGGACTGTTGTGAGACCTGCCACCTGATGTATAGACTTACGTAACAATAGACAGAAGACAGGAGGCAGAGTAAAAGATTCTCTTTAGGAGTGACAAGGACGGACAGGATCAGGAATTAGGTTATTGTAGGGAAAACATAGACAGGAAGCTTTGGAGAAAAAGCTAGAGAAACTAGATGAAGATTATTTAGACATGGACAAAGGAGAGACAGTGGATGTATTGGTAGAAGAATGATCCAAGGTATGAAGCTACCAGGTAGGAGACAAAGAGAAAAGAGAAGATTGGTGGATGCAGTGAGGGAGAACATGGGGGTAGTTGGAGTTAGAGCAAAAAATACAGAGGACAGGGTGAGATGGAAAACATTGATTCGCCGTGGCAACTCCTAAACAGGG
The DNA here is from genome assembly GCA_016785265.1 of Paraplagusia blochii. Lineage (NCBI taxonomy): Eukaryota > Metazoa > Chordata > Actinopteri > Pleuronectiformes > Cynoglossidae > Paraplagusia > Paraplagusia blochii. Next base: position 106,223 of record JAFBJS010006316.1, read on the forward strand.
GAAAAGCTAAAAAGAAGTTGAGTCAAGTGTCAATTCAGAACTTGAGGACATTTTACATTGCATCCTTCAAATCCCAAATAGTCACATACAAAATACAAAAACATGAAGTCTCTGAGGACTTTTCCCAAGGCTAAATTAAAAAAACAAGAAACTAAGAAACAAATAAATATCCATTGTCAATGTGGGACATTTGTTTGTTTTAATAAACATAATAAATTAATAGCAACTTATTTATAAAATGTGCATCCCACTACTGTTAACAAGCATTTTAAGGAGCTGCTTTCTTCTTTTGGTAGAAGAATAAAGCAGTGCATTACATAATTCAAAATATAGTTAAACTTGAATGTGTCACTGTTTCTCATGCAATCCTGTTATATTTACGATCAGAATAGGATAAATGTTTAAAAGTAAAAAAAAAATCTATCATGTAATAATAATTGTACAATTGAACTGTAAACTGAACTTGACAGTTTACAGTTTATTTTTTTTTATGAATATTTAACAGAAAAAGTTTTTTTTCCCAATAATACTTAACAGTTATAATTAATTAAAGTTTATCTCAAATGCCCTTCTGGAATGACCCTGTAAGATATGCATCTTACTTGATTTATTTGAATTCAGAAATGCTAGCATTCACAAGATAAAAAAAAAACTCTGAGGTTTAATCTATAACAGTGTCAAGTGAACATATCAATATCTGTTGTGAAATCACTCACTGCATTGGCAGGGAAAGCACGGAGCATAACAGCTGTGAAGCCTTTGTAAAGGGAAGCCAGACCTTCCTCTCTAATCAGCTCCCGTAGAACATCCCGGAAACCGTTGGGATATTTTCCCTCAGGAGCTAAATGAAGAGGAGGGCAAAATCTCATCAAATGTGAAAAATGTTATTTTATTCATTCTGGTGTAAAAAACAAACCTGTCTGAAAACGGGACTTCAGAACATCAGGTGGAATGGCGACAGCCCAGTTGAAGATCCCGGCCATTCCTCCAGCAAATAGCACACTAGGAACACTTAGTTCATTATGGCTGTAGGCAAAAGAAAACAATTTTAGATCTAAAAATTAACCACTTTTCTTACAACTGACCTTAAACATATGTATAAAGGAAATATTAACCTTTTTCCTGCTGGTGTCAGGAGATTCTTCAGCCACTCATACGACATGAAATACATCCCACTGGCTGGAATGTCTGACATAAAAAAAGACAGGCTGCCTTAACCCATCACTTTTACAATATCAAGTAAAGGGATGTACGATAATATTGGTTGCTTGATTATTGGACATTTATAATGTAATATCTGTAGGAATCTTTTTTTCTCCACTAATGAAAACAAGATAATGCGATGCCTGGGTGTGCCAAAAGTTGTGAAACTTTCAAACACAGCTGATTTGCCTAATAGTTTTGGAAAAAAATATTTAAAAAAAGTTACTTGTGAGCACTTGTATCTTCTTCTTATTATTATTAATTTAATAACCAGGGGACTGTATGAGAATACTGTTCATGCAATGTTTTTCCCAAAGAAATGAAATGAAATAAAAAATACCTATTATTCAATTAATTAATTACTTTTTCACATTCATATTTGCTGTAATGTGAATCACCTCTCATGAGTGTTAGAGCAGTGCCTTTATACACTCCTCTGATGCCAGACTCTCTGTAGAGCTGCTTCACGCAGTCCATAGGCCCGGCATACTTTTTCTCTTTAGATGCTGCTTGGATCTGAAAAACACAAAGTGGTATAGTGGTGGTATGGCAAACAGCGATGGTGGTAGTGTTGAGCATAGCTGCCTTCCAAGCAGTAATCCCAGGTTTCATTCTTGGCCATCGCAGTTAAAGAACCCTTTTTTTCAGGCTTGATTTTTATTGCTACTATATTTCATTAACAATTTCATTATTATATGGCTATATACTTTAATTTTATAACATAGTATATATATTTCTATACACACTTGTAATATATATTATAATCTATATAATATTGTATAATGTATTATACAATTTATGTATTTATAAATACATATATATATATTCCCAGTAGGTACGGGAAGTATTCAGACCCAACTGCTCAGTTTGGCCAAGTCTAGAAAGAATTCTGGTCGTCCCAAACCTCTACTATTTAAAATTATGGTGGCCACTGTGCTCTTAGGAACATTGAGTGCGGCAGAAACTACTCTGTAACCTTGTTCAGATCTGTGCCTTGACACAATTATGTCTCTGTGCTCCCTGGGCAGTTCCGTTGACCTCATGATTCTCATTTGCTCTGACATGCACTATGAGCTGTAAGGTCTTATACAGACAGGTGTGTGCCTTTCCTAATCAAGTCCAATCAATTTAATTAAACACAGCTGGGCTGAAGGAGTAGAACCATCTCAAGGAGGATCAGAAAAAATGGACAGCATGTGAGTTGAATATGAGTGTCACAGCAGGTTCTGAATACATATAACCATGTGATGTTACAGTTTTTCTTTCTGATTAAACTTGGATTTTTTTTTTGTCAAAATTGGTAGCTGAGTGTAGATTAATGAGAAATGAAAAGAAAATTTTGGATTTTAGCAAATGGCTGCAAAGAAACAAAGAGTGAACAATTTAAAGGGGTCTGAATACTTGCCATATACCGTTTATGTGTGTGTGTGTTTATATTAGGGGTGTGACAATTCACTCACAAAACGATCTGATTCATATCTCGATTCACAAGCTACGATCCATAAAAAATCTTTAGCAATCAATCAAGTTCGATCCGATTCAGTTCAATTAGTTTTTTCAATCTCGAAAAAAAAGTGCAACTCTGCTTTCAACAACACTACACAACTGCCAGTCTTTTTTTAGTTTTAGTTTAGTTTATTTAAAGGGGGGAAATGCTATTTCATAAACACATGGTTAAATAAGAAAGAATTAGCCAAAGGCTAGTTTTCAACTGTAGTCCCCTGGCCTTGATATAAAAAGGCAAGAAGCATACAATAATATACAATAGAAAATACATATGCAAACACTTTTTATACAATTAAGATTTATTTTTTCAGCTTCATCTGGCATCTCCTTTCGGATTGCATGAATATTTGCAAGATTTAACTTGATTTATTTTTACACAATTTGTCAATATGGCCTTTAAAGGAGAGCTGTGAATCTAATATTAACCCAAGATATTTATACTGATTGCTATTGTATTTTATCGCCATTAACAAGTAAATCAGGATCAGGTGACACTCTACCTATTTTAATGAAATATACCTACAGTTTTAGAAAGGTTTAGCTGTAGACAGCACTACTGTAACCAGATTGTCACATAAGGCATTGTTTTGTAATAAAACGAGCAATAGATTTCATTATTGCCTTGGGCTTTGCAGAGTTATTGCCAAAACAAAATGATAAAATACAAAACAAACTCAACTCAGTAGTAATATTGACAGAATGAAATATGACACTAATAATAAAGATTGCAATTACTTAACAACACACAGCAATAATTATTACTAACTAATCAACTAATGCTACTAACCTATCTATCTACTATTAACCAACTCATCTACTGACATCTACTGTTCACTTTTCAGATCTTACCTACTTCAATATTTACAAATATATCTATTGTCTTGTTTTATTATTTATATGTTCCTTGGTGTTGTACTGCTGTTGTAGCCATAGTTTCCCAAAGTACACTCCTGATGGATTAAAAAAGTTCTATCAATTTATATATCTTTCTACACAGGTATCCAGGTATCTTGCATTTCCCAGTGTTAGACAATGAAGAGCTACAGAAGCAGAGAATTCACTGATTAGATCACAAAGATTGAGTGGGCTCTGACCTGTAGGAGGCATTTGATCCGTTCTCCAGGAGCCATGATGGCTGTGGTGAAAACCCCTGACAGTGTTCCAGCAGCAAATAGCTGTGGATACCTGCAGAATAAAAGTCAGATTTGCAGCAGGAACCTCAAAATTTGGAGCATAGAACAGATGAAGTCAGAACTGGAACATACGTAAGTACGTCATCAGGACTTTTCTGCTGCAGTTTCTTGCCCAGTCCGAATCCAAAGAAACAGACGGCAAACATGGGTGTGACCCCGATAATTGGAGCTGCCATGCCTTTGTAAAGTCCTTTCATGCCCTGTGATGTAAGAAATGTAAGGTAAAATGTTTGGCAAACATGTTTGATCAATCCAGTGACAGCTGGATCACCTCTTTGGCTAAAGTCTTTTTGAAACAATCAATAGTTCCTGTGTAGAGGAGGCTCTCTCCTCGTTTGGGTTTGGGTTGAGTTTGTAATCGCACCTGGAAGAGAAGAGAATAAAAAGTCACACAAAAGCAGCAGATACTTGGAGTTTCACGACATTTTCATGTGTTGGTAAGATAACCTACAGCAGAGGGGTCATACTCAAATTTAGTTTTGTCAATAGTATTTGTTTCTAGTGTTTGTCTCTTCATCTGAAGCCTTTTGAAATCCTTCTAAATGTATTTTTTTTACAGGCAAAACAATAATGTGTGTGATTTCATATTGTGCATACATCACTTATATTAATTGATATCCTACCAGTATGTGCTGACAGGCCAACTCTAATGCACTTTAGATCTCGCAGTGTAAATATAGTTACACCAGGAGTTTGACCCGGAACTGAGACATAATTAAAAATAATTAATTAAAAAAATAATAATATTAGTGTTTAATAACAAAGGAGATAACAGACCTGAAGGTCTCGAGGACAGAGATATGTTCCTGGTGTCGTGATTTAAATATTGCAAGTGAAACAACTCAAGTCATAATAGACCTTTTAACAAAATAACACGCAGAATGTCTTGTACATAATGTCAAAGTCGGTAATGACAGATAAGCTAATGTCAGATAAGTCTGTGTCCAGGTGATGTTTCTGCACTGACTTCCTGTTAGTGTCATTCGTCCTGTCTGTCAGCAGCTGGATATCTGTTAAATTTTAATTTAGATTTTCTGTAGTATTTACTTTAATAGTATCGAGAGGATGTCCTGCAAAAACCAGGCAGATTCCTCCAAATCCTCCGGCGAAGAAGTTCTTCATCGGACTGATCGGCTGCGGCTGTTTGGACATTTTGACTTTCTGCTCTGATTAAAGAAAACATACATTGATATCTGCACGGTCCAGACACAAGAATGGAAAATAAACAAACAATAGCATGTAAAGAAACGAGCTCACCTAATCACCGAGATAGTCTGATCAAATGTCGGTGCTCCAGACGCTCTTACCCGCTGCCCAATGAACCTTCACCTAGTAGTTACCTACCCGGACCAGTTTTACTGCAACACTGCCAGAAACTGGTCCATTCCGCTTATAATGTCCGAGTGGAAATACGAAACTTTATTCATAAAACAGTGGAAAAAGCCCGCAACTCGAGATGTACTGCGTGCATTTATTGGATGGTTTGTTTATTTTCTGTTCAATTTTTGAACACACTAGTAAGTTTTTTTTTAACTTAACGTTTTTGTTTTTGCCCTTAAGTAGTACTGGGGTTGGCCCAGTATATAGCCACCATATGTTCGCAGGAGTTGTATTTTGGTGTAAGTGCTATGTCATAATCAGTATTGGCAAGTTACTTTAAAAAGTAACTTATTACTTTACTAGTTGCTGCTCTGAAAAAGTTACTAGTTACGTTACTAATTACTAGATTTTAAAAGTAACTAATAACTAGTTACTTTTCTTTAAATAATAACAAAAGTTTTGTGTTGTGTTTTGTAGCAACTATCATAATATAACGTGGTGGTAAAAACAAAATAGATGTTTCGACATTTTGACTTTTGATTGTAACCTCAACTTGCCACTTGCCGTCGTCTTGCTTGTGGGTGTGTGCTGCTGTACTGCATTGTGCGCGCGCGTGTGTGTGAGTAACGAGCCCCTTTACAACACAGTAACAATAACTGCGTTACTGAATGCGAAAGGTAACGTGTTATTAGTTACCGAGAAAAGTAGTTTTGTTACGTAACAGCGTTACAAGTAAAGTGTCAGTCCCAGTACTTGACATAACATGGTTTGCTTGTTGAAATGGCCCTGATGGCTTAGTGGCTTAGGTTCGAATCCACGTGCTGCCAGGCTGCCACAGAGGTTCCCTGAGCATAGCACCAACATAACCTCCAATAGGCTGATAGCATGATTGAATGAATGATGTCTGAAAAAATTGATTTACATGTGAATGGTATTAAAACCATGATCAGGTTTTTTTTTTTATAACTCTAAATCTAGGGGCAATTTTTTAGCTTCACAACATAAAAGAAAACAAAGGTTTATGGGGGATTCTGGTTGAGGAACTAGTCAGCCACCAGCTGACAGGTGACACCTTACCTAAACACTGGTAAACACTATCGGGGTTCTCAAAGCTGCCCGATGTTTTGGGATGTGTTAACCCTTGTATTATGTTGAAAAAGAATTACGTTGTTTATGTTGCGGGTCATTTTGACCCGTACTGTATAAATCCACTAAAAACAGTATAAAAACAGATTAAACCAATAATAACTTTATTTTAGATTATATCAACACTTATATAGATTATATAAACACTTAATAGGTATAACAA
>JAFBJS010006316.1:112886-134249 GCA_016785265.1 Paraplagusia blochii
ATGATGGACAGAATGTAATTGTATGCTTTCTGCAGATGTATTTCTTGCATTTCACACAAGAGGTACTTGTTTTATTGTCCTCTTGGGCGGGGCAGACCTGGCATCCTCAAAGATGCATCTGTGTGCATTGTGCTCATAACAGGAACATTCTTGTTTCTCTTTGGGCAGAATGAAACAACTGCTGCTTTCTCATTGAAAACAAACATTGAGGAATGCACAGGTCTGCCCTGCATCTTCAGAATTTCACTGGGAAATTCTGGCTTATTCCTTCTGATAGTTCCTAACAGAGTCAGCTTTCTCTTCTGCAGTTCTTCTCCAAGGTGGTACGATGTAAAGAAGTTGTCACATGTAATATTATGGCCTTGCAACCCTTCACTCATCTCCAGCACCACACGCATCCCCTGGTTCTTTTCAGATGCTCCTCCAGGTAGCTTTCCAGTATAGACTTGAATATGCCATGCAAGATGGCTACCCACATTTTGATGTCATACTTGTCAGGCTTGTTGGGCATATACTGTCTGAAAGGACATCACTATCCCAGTTCAAAATCTGTGATAAAGCTTCTTCAGCTGTAAGTTTTCTGGAGCTCATTTTTGGTGTGCTTCTCGAACGGGTGTCATGAGAAAAGTGACAAGGACCAAAAATGCATCCTTGACACACACCTGGGTCGCTGGCATTTCAATTACAATTAGTCAAAACAAATTATATCAAAGAAGCAGTTTATTTTAGATCTGTACAGCCAGTAAACACTATCGGGGTTCTCAAAGCTGCCCGATGTTTTGGGATGTGTTAAAAGCAGAGGTCACAATTCATTGCGTGCAATGTTGTGTATCACAATGTCACAATGACAACGAGTTTGCTTTCCTCTCCCTTCTTTAATGTTAGCACAAAATTTGGTTTCCAAAAAAAATCTAATTCTCACTTATACTTATATATTGCCTCATTTTACAACTTAAAAGAATTTTCAATTTGATAACACAACTTCCACTGTTAAAATATACCTTTATTACATGTAGTACAACACAGTCAAAACAAAGGTGGCAGACAATGTTATACACAGAAGTAAAACATTCACTCATTCTCTCTCAGTACCACAGACACTAAACAGGCACACACATAAAAGAATGATTAAACATAAGGTCAACTATAAATATCACTGTTGTATTCCCCCCTTAACATTCCCAAACAGGTGTGCACACACACTTCTTCTAAGATGTTTAATTCGAAAACCACTATATTAGAGGAAAGAGGCAGGTGTGTCAAAAAAAAAATTAAGACCATGAGAACATGAAGGAAATGCCCAGTATTTTCTCTCCATCATCTCCGTGATCAGCAGGACAATAATCATCCAAGCACAAGAAAGCTACGCTGTCAGTCTAACAATTGATTAAATGATGCTCAGTGTTTCCTCACGAGAGCCAATATCAGGTATTTTACAGGTGGGATAATTTTGCGGCACAGTGAATGCAATAAAGCAGGACTACACCCTTGAGACACTGATCTTTAAAGAGTTAATGCTTTTTGATGCATAAAGATCTTGTCATGCAGAGATTAAGTGTTTTAACCCTATGTTGAAAAAATGCATCAGATCAAGAGAAAGTGCACAGGGAGGAGAAGTGGCTTTTTAAAGCGCTGTACTCTATTGGGGACATTGGCGCCCTTCGATAAATGGACAAGCCAGGGGGAGAAGGAGATAATTCAACTAACACACACACAGTAGTTTGGTCCCACTATTAGGTAAGAACATCAGGGAAGGAAGAGAAGACACACACATTTTCAAAAATAAAACGACTTTTGTTGCATTGTTTAAATTGCTAAATGAGGAAAAATATTTTGTGAGGATTTGTCACTTGGATTTATCACTTTAAAAATAATTGCATTTTTTATAATTATTATTTCTAAGCATTTACTGTAAGAAAAACATTCTTGTCTGGCTACTTTTCCTGGCCATATTTACTCTCCATGACTCGACTTCATATCTTTTTTTGTCTAAAAACCCAATCTATTCTAATGACTTGATATGGGAGAAAAGTAGATTAAGAAAAAAAAAATTCTCAAGATGACACATACAGAGGACTTATTTAAAAGAAGAACTGGCGGAAACATTGTGTTTCTGTGGCTGGCAAAGAGGAGTAGTTGACAGCAAAAATCACGTCTTCCCTCAGGTTTCACTCTAGCTTCCAGCAGTAATGGGAGCAGACTACAGTTGTGGGCGGCATACAGACCAGTTTAGTGCTGGTTGTCAAAAGAAGAACTGGCGGAAACATTGTGTTTCTGTGGCTGGCAAAGAGGAGTAGTTGACAGCAAAAATCACGTCTTCCCTCAGGTTTCACTCTTGCTTCCAGCAGTAATGGGAGCAGACTACAGTTGTGGGCGGCATACTGACCAGTTTAGTGCTGGTTGTCACTGATCTGTGGGCACTCCTTATATATCTGTTGTACTATTAGCTTATCCATCTGTTTGGCTGTGGTGCTATTTTCCTCTTCTCCTGGATCCTCCTCCTCACGGATAATTCTTTGCAGTGCTGACTTCAGGTCAGACAGGCGGTGCTGGTGCTCCAGGTAGTCTGTTGACCGCATTATGGAGTGCATGAGGGAAAGGTACTCCATTCGTAGCTTCACAGGAGGAAGTGAGAAAAAGTGTTAGTTATTCGATTATTCAAACTATTGTCAAACTAATATAGCCTACAGAGCAGTGATTCCCAACCACTGTGCCATGAGAGGTCATTAGATGTGGTGCGAAAAATTATATTTTTTCACCCTCTCACCTTGTCCCCAGGAGAAAGGTCAGATATTTGACGGACAGCAATATCAATCATCACCATCATGTCAGTGCGGTAGAAGATGTTGGCCGTCTCTCTGCTGGCAAAAAGATCCTGCAGGAACTTGAGCACTGAGTGAGGTGCAGGAGGAGTGTGATTAAACATACACACAGGGTCATCTGAAGACCCATTAGAAAAGAGGGAGAGAGAAAAAATTAATGAATATAAGATCCAGTAATAGCAACTGCTCTTAAAAAGCTGTTTGTTGTTTTACCCCCTCTGTTTAGAAGCAGCAGAATTTTCTCAGACAGGACTTTTACGTTTTTTTTCTTCAACTCTTCCATGATGACATTGTTGGTCGGAACTATTAAAGAGAACAGAGGACTCCAAGGGGTTAAACATATTTTCACATGCCCTCCATACATTATATTCTGACAAAATTTTGGTTGGACATAATGGCATCTGAGGCAACTACTTATATAGTCACTGTCAGGAGCCAGCTGTGGTAAAGATTAATAGCATCTAAAAAAAAAGCTAACTAACTTTGAAGCCACACATTTAACACTAAGTATAGAATTTTTCTATCTTTTCTCACTAGTGTGGTGCAGGTTGAAAGACAGCAAAAGGTTCAGGAAGATGTCAGGCAGCTGCTCTGTAGGGTCAGATGGAAGACCATCCTCCACCACATCCAGCAGAAACTGAACAAAGTCAGAATTCAAGTGTTCTAAAAGCAACAAGATTAGAACAGTATTATTTATTATAGATGGTATAATTTATGATTCAATTATTTATAACTGTTGATACTGCAATAAAATAAAATATTTTGTACCATAGTGGCAATATGGCACCTGTTCACCCATGGAGAAGATCATAGTGAGAACCAGTGCAGTATAACACATCTTCTGGTGCTCTGAAGGAAGAAAGGACAATGAGAGGACTGTTTAGGAAACTGCAGATCAATTGAGAGCTTTTTAAAAAAGTGAGTGTAATTTAACCATGCAGGTCAGTCTGCAAGTCTCGGGCCAGTTCCATTGGAAGAATGGAGTTGAGCAGTGTGGAAATGAGGGCAGCATCCAGACTGCACATCGCTCCAAACACTTTAAGGAGCAGTAGTCGCAGTGACACACGATGCTCCTGTACAGATAGACAAATTTGACAGTTACAATTATTAACTGGACAATTATTATTGTTGTTAATCGGTTCAGAGCAGCAGATAATGTGGAAGAGAGGTGAAGAGTAGAGTACAGGCAAGATGGAATAGCTAGAGAAAAGTGTTAGGAGTAAAGGTTGGTGCCTGGGGTACTTAGTAGCTCCCATGACCTACTTAAGGTGACCACAGGATGACAAAACTAGTCCAAAGAGGGTCAAAATGGTACTATGTCTGTGCTTGTTGAGCAGAGGTTATACTTACAATAATATTCTTATGGGTACAATCATGATGGTCAGAAGAGTGGTCACAATGGTATGTCCCAGAACGTTTTGTTATTACATTGTTTGGTAAGACCACATCAAACAAATAGCTCTTTGTATTACTGAGTGGGCTTGAAATTGCTTTTGGTTTCAAAAAGACTGGTGACCAATGGTTAAGAGACACTCCAACAGCAGAAAACAGGAGGCAGAGCTGGAAGATGCTGAGGTTCTCATTAGGAGTGACAAGAATAGACAGGATCGGGAATGAGGTCATTAGATGGACAATACCGACAGGAAGATTTGGAGAAAAAACTAGAGAAGCCTGTTCAGAGCAGTGGAAACTGTGGGAAAGAGGTGAAGAATAGAGCACAGGCAGGATGGAACAACTGGAGAAATGTGTCAGGGGTGATTTGTGATAGAAGAGAGTCAGCTAAGGTGAAGGGAAAGGTTTAAAGGACAGTGGTGACATCAACCATGTATGGGGTATGGGGTATCAGACAGGAAAGTTTGCAGAAAAAAACTATAGAAGCTAGGTTAAGTATTAAGATAAAGATGGTCTGCACATGATTACAGTAGGGGCAGTACATTAGTAAAAGAATGCTAGAGATGGAGTTGCCAGTTAAGAGACAAACAGGAAGGCGATTTATGGATGCATTGACATGGAGGTAGTTAGAGATAGAGAAGAATATACAGATTACACGAGGGACACAAAATATTGATTTGCTAGGGCAACCCTAAATAACAGACAAACCAAAAGAGAATGAAAATTATTATTGTTGTTGTTATTATTATCATAAATAATATTATTAAACATAATCAAAAATCTTTTGTCATGTATGTAGGTTTTGTAGCTATGTACATTTTTGAAAATGAAGATCATGATGCAGATCATTTAATCATTAGCAAACAACCCGTGTGGGGATGGAAATAACTACAGACTTACCATTTGATAATAGGTAATTAGAGATAGAACGTTCTCATGGTGGTTGGTTTTGCACATCCTCTTGCAGACCTCTGGATCTGCATCAGTCTGGGGGGGTTACATGTAGTAATGATATGAGATTAACACATAATTCAGTGAACAATTTAAATAATTTTTGTTCAACAAATGTGAGGCAGCAAATTCCAGGTTTTCTGTGAAATCCTGCATTTATCAATTTCTGACACATTTGGATCCAAAAATAAAGGTGTAACTGTGATTAAATAGCCCCAATGAAATATATTTACAGAGTCATTACATTTTCATATTTACATTATACTTGGTTAATGTCTACCTTTACTTTGACTAATGTTCTGAATGTTCAGTGAGAATCTGAATGCAGGTCTAATTTTGCAGGTGACGACATTCACTGAATCATACTAGGATTTTCAACAGCTCATCCAAGTAGCAGGCAATGACAGCATGGTCTTCATGAAGAGCCCAGCTCCTCTGCTGAGAATCGTCTCGATGTCTGGCGAGATCACAGAAGATTACTTCCAAACGTTGTTCATCGTGACACACTTGGCCCTGCGGCAGCGCTGATCCCAAGTCCTGTGGAGATGGAAACATGAGGACACACCCACAGCTTTAAGAACTAGATTTACCAGTGAGGAGAATGTTAAGTGTGACTGTGGTTGACAACAGGTCAGCTATGACAACTACATTTGTCAAAGTTAAATGTTCAATAATTCACTGAGCACTTTAGGGATTTAATTTAGAAAAAAACAAACAAAAAAAACACACAGGAACAGAAACAAAGTGTCCATCATCTCTGGCAAAGCTTAAAAGATCAGCAGATCCTTTTCTGGCAGAGATGAAAATTATAAACAGGAAATGAGTACTGCATCATGTTAAAAACACTCAAGCCTGTTAAAGAAGAGCGGGGAGATCCAACAACACGTTTAGTTGTGTGTCTTTAAAACTGACCTTGCTCTCTACCAATGAGATGAGAACCTGCTCCAAAGCAGATGAGGCTTGAAGCAAAGTGGTCTGCAGGTGACCAACCACCACACCAACGGCCACCCTGGACAGTTCGTGACTCAGGCCTGTGTTCTTTCGTACTAGTTCGATCAGCTCAGCTCCAATCGTCATGGGAATGGGCTCAGTTGAGATAAGGTTGTCAGGGGGACTATCAGTGACCATCAGAGGTGCAGCAGGCCACTCGCTCTTTGCCTGACTCTCCTCAGTGGACTTTGGGGTGGTGGTAGGTGTAGGTGTGAGCTGGGGGGGCTGTGGGGCTGGACTATTGTTTGCAGGAACTGTTTGAGGAGGAAGCGGAGGAAGAGACTGAGAGGGAAAAATGTCTTCAGTGGCCATAGAGGATTTGACGCGGGATGGTACAGGAGGAGGGGGGGTGCTGGACACACTTTGCAAACTAACATCTGAGGAGACCATGGACCGGGAGGATGCCGATTCCAAAGACGCGGAGCTGATTGACAAGTGGGGTGCTGGGGACGGAGGAAAAGAAGATGTGCTAGAGTGGACCTCTGGCTCTACAGAGGGAGAGAGAGAGAGATCCAGTTACACACAGTCGGGAATGAAGATGGATGACTTAACTAAAAATAGCGTATGTTTATGTAGTAATGTAGCTGAAACAGGAAGCATCAGCTAATACCAGCAGTGAAACCAATCTACTGCGATGCAGCCTGCAGTATGTTTGTCAGTACCAAACTGACCCATTCTGTTCTCACAAACCTGCCTGCTGGCTTTTCCTCTGTTTCTCAGGGGGAGGAGGAGTGATAGGAGCTGCACGTCGGGGCTGAGGAGGCACCTGAGGGAAAGGAGCAGGCCCCAAAGAGTGAACACGATCCAGTGCAGCAGTTAAAAAAAGTTAGTTTGAAACATGCTCAAAATAGATTTACATTACACAATATGTCATTACTGTCAAGGTCTTTTGTCGAGGTCAAGGTTTAATAAAAAAAGAATCTAGAAAAATAATCGAAGCAAAACTCAATTGTGTTACCTGGTAAAATCCTGGTTGCTCTCCTTTCATATTATCCACACTTCCTGATGATTGCATATTTCCCTGTCGCCCATATTCACAAATCAGGCCATTAGATGGAGGAGGGGGTGTATGACTGAGAGAAATTTCACTGTTGGAAGATGGGATTCCTTGTTTTTGATTGGACAAAGAGAAGGAGGAGGAGGCAGCACTTTGTCGCGTCAGTGTTTCCTTCCTGTGGTGGATCAGTTTCCTGTGGCACAGGAGAAGGGTTTAATGAGCACAATACTGAGAAATATCCATGGTGAATTGACGTGGGCTTTGGTCACTTACTGTAGAATGTCACGCTGCTCCAGGTTGTATTTGCCTCCATTTTTTAAGGCCACATTGTGCATGCCTTCAATGGCTCTGTCAATAGACTGCAGAACCTCATCCTGCTCTGTAACCTGACAGCAGGGGAAAGACAAGTAGAAAAGAGAGGAAGTTTAGATCTGGAGAAATCATATTTTGAGTGAGAAAAACAAATGGCTGCATCTATAATTAATATACTGTAAAGGAAACATGACAGAATGTGGCTCCAGCAGGCTGTAGGAAACTAGGTCAGCTATCTAACAGAAACAGTCTTTTTACCCAAACGTCACATGTGCTCACTGGGTTCAGAATCACTTCTAAATGCTTTTGAAGTGAGTCAACGTCAACGGCAGCAAGAACAGACATTCTTGTTCTGCCAGTGACTGAGCCTGTGATTTAATTGGATGCAAGCTGTGACTGGCTCAGGGTAAGGGAGGATACAAGTTCTCTGTCTATGGAGGAAACCAGAGTGAAGTCGTTATAGTCTCAAACCTGAAAACACTTGCTGAGTGTCTTTGTCACCCTTTTTTGTAAGGAATCCTTGACCATTGCCCGGTCACAGTCAACATGGCTGGAACTGGAGTAATTTTCTAATAAGCACTATTATCAAAACATAATACAAGGGCTCTATCTAGTGTCTGTTGAAGGTTTTGTGTTTTTATGGATCTCATCCAAAGAATTTGGTTGTAAGCAACTGCACTTTGAATTAAACCTCAACTGAGGAACTTCATCAGTTCAGGGAAAACATAGTTATATCCCTCTAGAACACTCCCTTCTCCACAAAGTTGTGGAAAATAGTTTTGATCACAACTTTTGGGATAAAAGAACTCCAAGAAGAAGTCCAGTTGCTTACAAATACACTTTCTGGATATCATGACTTGGATAAATAAGAGTCTACACAGTTCTGTGTGTGCAGGTATAGCCAACCAGTCAGAGGAGCCACATTTTTTATTGTTACTTCAAAAAGCCACATTTATATTGTTGTAAATGTCCTGTGTTTATCTTCGTATTATAGATGAACTGTGCATTTTTCCTGCCTTTTGGGTACATTTGTTGATTTACTTGTCCAAATTATACTGGTATATTTAAAAACCAATAACACAATGACTTGGGTTTTGCCATATTGGCTGAAATCGCCCTTATGACACGTTGACTTCAAGACATAGGGCAAAAAGCTTTGGAAATTGGAAATGAAGACTTTTGAGGTGAAATTAAGTCATATTTTTATTATTCGAGTTGCTAATAGTAACAATAACATTAATACTTTATATTATAATCAAATCACAATCACAGTATATATTATAATGAGAGTCGGGGATCTTTTGATGGAAGCATAATATTGGTGGTGGTATCTCTGCTATCATTTTAGATGTCATTATCTAACATTTCTGAACGCACGACCGTGTTTTTACAAAAACGCGAACCATGCTATTGTATACAGTATTTGTGGCCAGGGCATACATGCAACAACCAGCAAACGGATCCAACCCTGGCCTACATTGCAGCATTCGCATTTGCACTGCACACTTTCTCTTTCTCCTCACAGCAGTCGCTGTTGGCCGTGAACTCAAAGGATTTCACAATCGCAGAAAACAACGAACGTTTCAAAAGTCAAAATGTTTACCTGTATCTTTTCGATGTAGGAGGCGGGAATGTAGCCTGTTTCCCCCGAGCTGGAACGGGAGCCCAACCACCAGTGTTTGTTGCTCCTCTCTAGGATTAAGAAGCTTTCTCCGGCCGCGAAGTGCATTGAGTTGGGCTCCGTAGATCGGAAGGCGTAGAGAGACCGGTACATGCTTATGTTATGCTGAATAAGCCAAAAAAAACCCCACAGCAACCTGGGGAAGGCGGTGTGTGGAGGTTAGGAGAGTCTGAATGAGTGATCTTCCCTGTCCGGCTGATTTTAAAAGACTATAAAAGCATGGCCACAACGGATCACTGCTGTCTATTTACAATATAGCTCAGTCATCTGACCTATCGAATGTACCAACAAACGCCACAGGAGGGCGCTGTCACATCCAGAACACACCCCTTAGACATTTTAATCAACAAAGATGTAAGAGAGCGGTAGAAATAACTATCATTATCACAGCCTAACAGGAAAAAAACAATCTTCAACAGGAGAAGTAGAATACAAAGCAACACAACCCTTTCTCAAAGTATATGGCTAAGTACAACCATAACGCATAAGCACAAGTCCAAAAATGAAATCATTATCTAACATGTTGAATCTTACAGATGCTCATTCTAATCTGATCAACGACTAAAAGTGAGTGTGACCCTTTAATACTCTTAGTATAATTTTGTTTTTAGTAAAGCGCGTGAAATGCCACTGAAATAACACTATACGTACTTAAAAGCCTAGATCGATTGTTCTTGTGCAACTACAACTACCGGAAGCGAATTGCTGGTGTTACAGACAATTCTGTTCACCCTGTGTTGTCTGGTCAGTTTGGCAACCATGTCAAGCTCAGTGTGCTTCCGATTCCTTCAAACTGCAAGACGTGGACTTCTTCTATCATCGAGAGCAACACCCGTGTTGTCAAAGTAGCTTGTGTTTATTATGAGTGGTTGTTATTTTTGTCGGATAAATATGTATTCAACCATTTACTATAATTTTCTGTGATCGTCCTTCCCCGAGTGTCTTCCCGATATATTTTTACGAAGATCTTCCGTCACGTGTATCCAGTAGTGTTTTGAGAGACATTCATGATTAGGTTGATAAGGTTTAGGAAAACTTTGATGTTGAGTTTTATTCGAACAGACTGTTATTTTGGAAGAACGTTTACTGGCGACTTCATAGAAAGTTGTAGATTTTAAGATGTGATTATTTCAAACTAATGTTAATTCGGGGGTGGCAGTGGTGGCCTAAGCTAAGAAAGTTGACTTGGGTCCGCAAGTCTTCAAGTTCGAAACCACCAGCTGTCAGGTTGCCCCGTGCACTGATCCTCTTCACCACCAAAATGTGGTTCAATGTGTGGTGCAGCGATTTGGGTGGCTCTTACCATGCAAATCACACATTTCTTCCAAAACTATTTTCCAATAATGTTGTTTGGACAAACCTAGACATCATATTATGAATTTTTCATTAACAGAGGAAAATCTAACTATATCTACTGTGTATATCACTTTATTATGCTAATAATATATGTGGGCTGATATTATTGTAAATTATTTGATAACAACCTGGTGAAAAAAATATGAATTACATTACACTCATCTTTGTTTTCCTGTCTGTTTCAGTCCATTTCTTTCTCGAGCTCATAGACTGGGACCAGCTGATGACGAACGGTACCAGCGCACCACAGCCACCATCATGCAGAAGGACATGACTAGCGGGTTCATTATCCACAGCTACAATGAACGAGGCTTTAACATTAATGGAAATCAGGTGATGGGTCCCTGTGCTGTGTTGCCTCCTGCTATTCTGCAGTGGAAAGTGAGGATATTTTTCAAGACAACATTTAAAAACTTTATTTTGTTTGAATAATACATATGTTGATATCATTCTTAAACATTTTTTTCTCACTTTCTGGGTTTGAATATCCTTTTCTACAGGTTGGCACACATCTCAACATCACAGAGGAAAGTGTTGCATTGTTTCACATGCTCGAACCAGGACTGGGTAAAAATATAATCTGAAAAAAAAAACAGTGATTTGTTTTTGTCTTATTCTCCGAGTGTGTTTTATTTAAGATATAAGGTAAAATATCTCAGTCTACAAGTTTAGGTACTGACTTATATCCTGTTATTGTTGCAGAAATTCTTATACTGGGAACGGGTTCAAAAATTGAACAAATAAATCCCTCAGTTCTTGCTCTGCTCAGGAGCAAACAAATTGCTGTGGAGGTGCAGGACACGGTAAATTTTTTCCAGTGCATTCATTTATCCCTGATAAATAAAATACAAGGAAGTTTCACATGATTTTGTTCATTATGTTTATCTTTTTGTGCTTTTTTTTTAGCCAAATGCATGTGCAACCTTCAACTTCCTGATTGATGAAAAGCGAGTGGTGGCTGCTGGTTTGATCCCACCACCTGTCAGCACTGCCCTGCAATTCACAGAGTCATAGATTCTTCAACGTCCTGCTGGATGTTTTTTCAACTCTGAACAACGGTCCATAGAGCTTAGAGTTTATCATGGCTCCACAAACAGGATGTTGTGATTGTTAAAGCAACTGAAGTCCTCAGGAGATTGTCCGTGTACTATATGTATCACAAGAATTTGAGCTCATTTGACTTGTCTCTGAATAATCTATAGTTTGTTTGATCTGCAAGAAAATTATTCTTTTGCTTGATTTGATTTATGTTTACATGTACTGAATATATGTCTTCTTTACATTCATCCAACCCTACAACTAGAAATGTACAAATTCACATTTCACCATAGTTTTGTTAAATTATTAAATGTGAATTAAATAAGTAAAACACATCCCCAGTTGGTGGCCTGTGGTTATTTGTATCAGTTTGTTGTCTGAATTGTCTTTGAAACATAAATAAAAAAGCACATTATTTGTTTTCATTTGTAATTGGAGTTCATGGAGTTAAAAGTAGAGAAAAAAACTTTTTGTGTTTCATGCTGATCTGTGCTCTACCTGGCAAACTGAGAAACATTTTATGCACCTTTTAATTCTGATAGTGAAACTTTTATTTAAAATTTTATTGGTAGCTGGTAGAATGTGGCCCTCCTTGATGTTCCCAGATAATAATACTGTTTGACAGTGTATGACACTAGACTGATACAGTTGGGTTTTGTGTCTTTTCTTAATTCTCTATGTATTAACGTTGTAATGTGGCCACTATGTGTTGTTAAGTTGTCGTATATATATAAAACAAACAATAGGTATACGGTCAAAACCTGAACACTAGAATGTGTTTCATTATGTCAAATCACCTGCCTTCTCTTTATAAAAGTCAAACAGACCTATTTCCAATCGTCATTCCTGATATGAGTATTCACAAATTCTTCATAATCAAAGAAAACCATCACTAATCACCTACCTCATGGACCCATGTTTAGCAGCTGTTTAATTCAAAAGCCTTTTCGTTTCAAACAGGTGAAGAAACAGAACAAAAAAAAACGACTAGCAACTCTAAGTGCCCAGACCACCCCACCCCCCACAAACCCAACCTCGCTTCAAGCATTCTGAACATCGTCGGGTCATGTTTCCCATACATTCTGAGGAAAAGACTCATCGTCCTCCATCGAGCAGAGTGGCATAGAAGGAGGGGTAGGGAGAGAGCCAGGTGATGCGCAACCTTCATCTCAAACTCTTTCACCCAGTCATCACCCAGCTGAAGGCAAAGGAGACCTAGCAGTCCTTTGGCTGGACCTTGCTAACGCCTATGGGTCCAATCCACGCAAGCTGGTGGAAACCTTGCTTGACCAACACAACATTCCACGTAAGCTTAAGGACCTCATCCTGGACTATTTCAGGTTAAGAGCCACGTCAGGATCAGTAACATCCACATTTCATCAGCTGGACAAAGGCATCATCACAGGATGTACCAGCAGAGGTGGAGTGTACCACTCACCAAATCAGGCATGCGACAGCCCCCCATCAGTGCTTTTATAGATGATCTGACAGTGACTACAACTATATTACCGGGCTGCAGGTGGATCCTCCAAGGCCTTGAACATCGCATTAGCTGGGCCCTAATGAACTTTAAGCCAGCCAAGTCCATATCCATGGTTGTGAAGAAGGGGAAGGTGTCAGACAGGTTTTGCTTCCCACCAGGGGACACCCAGAGTACATCTGTGCGCGGCATCCTTCAAGCTGCAGGACAGGAACCTGGCTTACAGTCATGGACAAGACAGGATGATGGCATTCTACCTCGACCCCTCTGGCTGCTGCTGTTCTACAATGTGCTTCGAGAGGCGGGTCAGTTCCTTTCTGCGGAAGTGGCTGGGCCTACCACAAAGTCTAGCTGATAGGAAGGTATCGTGGTCAGAGTTTTGGTGATCAGAGCCACACCGGATCAAGTCCAGATGGTCTACAATGCAGTACACAATGCTGATCTCAACAATAAGGGTCATCATCAGCTCTACAGTGGAGCAGATTGCAAATTGTAGCAAATTGTTAAAGCTACTTTGTTCACCAACGGCACCAGAAACAGTTTTGACGTGGGCTGAACCATGGTATGAAAAAACAAACAAAAAAACAATGATCCCTCCAAACAATGTGTTTCAATGAAAATTCATGACAATGAATGAAAATTCATGACAATTTTATGTCATGAAAATATTCATGACATAAAATTTCATTTACTCTGTATCCATTTATGGATTTCATAAGTAACACACCATAGTTGTTTATACAAAAGGTAAAGGCAATAAAAACAATAAAGATAAAGGTAAAATGTAACAAAAACATATACTGTGTTTTCTTCATTTGTCAGATATCTAAAAAATACTTGCAAACTTCCAGTGTTTTCTTTTCCATGTAAACTGGATCCAAATGGCTCTTTGGGTGTTAAAGGTTACCGACCCTGCCACTATGTACACTGAAAAATGTCCAGTG
Organism: Paraplagusia blochii; assembly: GCA_016785265.1. Taxonomy (NCBI): domain Eukaryota; kingdom Metazoa; phylum Chordata; class Actinopteri; order Pleuronectiformes; family Cynoglossidae; genus Paraplagusia; species Paraplagusia blochii. The sequence goes on from JAFBJS010006316.1 coordinate 126,850, forward strand.
AACATAATAAAATTATGGAAATTATTTCCACCCAATTGAATTAGGTAGCTTTACTAGACAGTATTATGTTGAGCGACCGAACTTTAAATATGTTGGGTCAACATAATATGTTCACGTTAGTGTGGCTTAATTACCACGGTTCAGGCCTACAAGATTTGTAAAGGTAGCTTTAACACATCAACATAACTTTCTTGGTGTATTTCAACTTGTTCATGTTATGATTATATTATTTGATTCAATAAGGTAGTTGCAACTACTTTTCAAAATGTTACCGTTACATGAATACGTTGTGCTGATTTGACTATTTTAAATACTCAACAATTTAGATTTAAGTTAACCTATGTACCTCGACCACGTGTCAAGTTTGGAAAAGAAAACACAGAAAACTGTATTTGTTGCAATGACACTTGTTTGAGAACTTGTTTACCATGACACTTCACAATTTTACCATAAAAAACATTTTACATTTAACAACAACATTTTACAATTAAAAAAAAAAAGTCACTTTATAGTCTGTGCATCAGGTCCCTTAAGACAAGGCAAACAAAAATGTAGTTTGGGGTACATTCCTGCCCCTGTTAACATCTAGTATAGAACATATAAAGTGCATTTATGCACAAGAAAATGAACCCAGTCCAGTTATAGACCTTGAATCTTTCTACATTCTTCAAGTCTGGATTCTAGTAAACAGATTATTTATCAAGTTAATAGATAACAACAGTATGTGTGCATATAGTTTTCTGATCACCATCCAAATGTGGCCACAGAGCAAAAATGTTTGAGGACAAACTCAAAATACTAGTTTGTGAATCCTTGTGGCGGGCACTAAAAGGGGTAGTCTCTCACCCAGGTGATTTATGGGTAATCATCTGAGGGATGATATAAAGCGTTGTGGTGTGGAGCACATTGGCGCTCTTTCTTGTAAGCCTGCAAATAAAACTGTTCACTTCATCCACATCTCCCTCTCCTTTCATCCTGCCACATCCTTACATTTTTAAGTATCAACCAAAAACATTTTTTTTAAAAACAAAAAAAAAACTGTCTTTCCTTAAAGCAGTGTTTTCCAACCACTGTGCTGTGGCACAATGATGCAGCGTTTCCTAATCTGTTTTTAGGCGTGGCATATACTGTATAGGCTTTCTCTAACGAAATATAATACTAATAACAATATTATATTAATATAATTAAATAATATAATATATATAAAATGAAATAATATATAATAACTATAATATTATTATTATAATCCTTCTTGAGTTTCCTTCTATAGTTAGCAAGTCTGTAGTTCACCTTCCAGCTGTCATTACCAGTGAAAGAACTTGGCAAAAAATGATTCCTCCACCTTCTCCACCTCTGCTCCTTGTAACCTTACCACTCCCCTGTTCCCCTTTTCATTCACATGCAAGTACTCGGTCTTGCTACGACTGACCTTCATTCCTCTTCTCTCCAGTGCAAACCTCCACCTCTTCTAGCTGTTGCCTGCTCTCACTGCAGATCACAATATCATCTGCAAACATCATTGTCAATGGAGACTCCTGTCTGACCTCATCTGTCAATCTGTCCATCACCAAAGCAAACAAAAAGGGGCTCAGGGCAGAGCCTTGATGAAGTCCCACCTCCACCTTAAAGTCCTTTGTCCTTCCAACAGCACACCTCACCACCGTTGTGCTGTTCTCATACATATCATGTACCAGTCTGACATACTTCTCGGCCACTCCTGACTTCCTCATACAAAACCACAGTTCCTCCCTTGGAACCTGGCCAAAGGCCTTTTGTAAATCCAAAAAAACACAATGCAGCTCCTTCTGACCCTCTCTGTACTTCTCCATCAACATCCTCAAGGCAAATATTGCATGTGTAGTACTTTTCCTCAGCATAAAACCATACTGTTGTTCGCAAATCTCTACCTCTTTCCCAAATCTTCATGGTATGGCTCATCAACTTTATCCCTCTATGATTGCTACAGCTCTGCACATCAACCTTCTTGTAAATTGGTACAAGAACACTTTTCCTCCACTCATCAGGCATCTTGTCGGTCTCTAAAATTCTATTGAAGAGCCGAGTGAGAAAACTTACCGCTTCTCCCCCCAAGCACTTCCATACCTCCACTGGTATGTCATCGGGACCGACTGCCTTTCCACTCTTCATCCTCTTCAGATCTGACTTCATCCTTTCTAATCTGATCGACCTTCTCCCTGTTGGAAGCTGGCTCCTCATTCCTACGCTCCCTATCATTTTCCTCATTTAACAACTCCTCAAAGTACTCCCTCCATCTTCCCAGCACACGTTCCTCACAGGTGATGACATTTCCATCTCTGTCCTTAATTAATCTCACCTGCTGCACATCCTTCCCAGATTGGTTTCTCTGCCTTGCCAATCTGTATAACTCTTTTTCTCCTTCCTTTGTGTCTAACCTCTTGTACAACTCCTCGTATGCCTTTTGTTTGGCCTTGGCCACTTCCCTCTTCACCTCCCTTGCTGTCTCTCTGTACTGCAGTCTATTCTCCTCTGTTCTGTCACTATCCGATCTCTTCTTTGCTAGTCTCTTCCTCTGGACACGTTCCTGGACCTCATCATTCCACCACCAGGTCTCTTTTTCAACCTTTCTCTGTCCAGAGGAAACACCTAGCACCTTCCTAGCTGTCTCCCTAATGACTCTAGCAGTGGTCACCCAATCATGTGGGAATTCCCCACCACTGTTCTGACTTCTTTTCCAAAGTCATCACAACATTCCTCTTTCCTTAACTTCCACCACTTGATCTTCTGCTCTGTTTTCACCTTCTTCCTTCTTCTCACCTCCTTTGTTAGCTTGCACACTACCATCCTATGTTGTTTGGCTACACTCTCACCTGCCACCACCTTACAATCACTTATCTCCCGTAGATTACCTCTTCTACAGAGAATGTAATCTACCTGAGTGGACCTGCCTTCACTCTTGTATGTCACCCGGTGTTCCTCTCTCTTTTGGAAATAGGTGTTAACCACGGCCAATTCCATTATTTTAGCAAAATCCACCACTGTCTGTCCTTCCAAATTTCTATCCCTAACTCCAAACCGGCCCATAACTTCCTCATCCCCTCTGTTCCCTTCTCCTACATGGCCATTGAAGTCTGCTCCAATCACCACTCTCTCTCTCCTGGGGATGCTCTCTACAACCAAATCCAGCTCATTCCAAAACTTCTCTTTCTCTGCTAACTCACAGCCTACCTGTGGAGCATAACCACTGACAACATTCACCATCATTCCTTCCATTTCTACCTTCACACACACATCAACCTGTCTGACACCCGTTTCACATCCACCACATTACTTGCATACTTTTCCCCGATGATCACCCCAACTCCATTTCTCTTCCCATCTAATCCATGGTAGAATAACTTAAAACCTCCCCCAATATTTCTGGCCCTGCTGCCCTTCCACCTGGTCTCCTGTACACACAGCACATCAACTCTTCTTCTCTCCATCATGTCAGCTAGCTCCCTACCTTTCCCTGTCATTGTACCTACATTCAGGGTTCCCACTTTCAGCCCAACACTTCTAACCTTCCTTTTTTCCCTCTTAATCAATCTTCCTCCTCTTCTTCTTTGTCTTCGACCAACAGTAGTCCAATTTCCAACAGTACCCTGCAGGTTAACAGCACTGTTGGCGGTCATTGTTAACCCGGGCCCCGACTGATCTGGTATGGAAATCTTTTTGTTGACTTGCATCATAGATTTGGCTACATGTTTTTACGCCGGATGCCCTTCCTGACGCAACCCTCACCATTTATCAGGGCTTGGGACCGGCACTAAAAAAAACACTGGCTTGTGCTCCCTAATGGCCGGGTTTTTGTACTGAACAATTGCCTCAGTTAAACTGTCAAGTATAGAAGCTTTGAGTCTACTGTCTTTATTCAACAAAGTTCCATTGTCTTTGAAAGCAGTATGGCATTGTCCAGCTGAAGCTGTATGACACAAGCCTCCAGATGACAGTGATGTGTCATTACCATACCATGGCAGCCTGAAATGGATGTCTACCCCACACTGGCTCCTTATATGCTGAATAAGTTCATCAACAGTCTCTGGAATCCCATCTTGCAGGGCTAGTCTCTGGGAATCATTCTCCCCAAGGATAATTCTGAGCTTCACTGTGGCCATTTTGACGTGGCCATTTTCACAGAAATCTGAATGAAATATGAAAAGCATTTTAACTTTTGTGCAAAACACCTTTCTAGATATTGAATTTAACATGTAAAGAAAGAAAAATGCTTTCTGGCAATGCTTTATTTTTTTATGCAAAAACAGCAGTTTAACATAAGAAAATCATCTCACCTTGTATTGTGTATGTATCTTTTTAATGTCATCAAGCGGAGCGATCCGACTAAGTAGTCTGCCAAAGGATAGTTAACTGCAAGGTCACTAAGCTCAACCAGGTCTAAGCCTTTGGTTGGACATGCTGTGAGCTCAAAGGCTCTGTGATGCTCACTATACTACCCACAAAGTCTCTTAAGCATAAAAACAGTCTCTCCTGGATAACAAAAATTTGAACAATTTGTCCAAAGTCAGGAAGTCCACTAGTAGACCGAGTAGGAATTTTTGCTCAATGTTATTTTTTTTTAAACATCCACTGGAACTGTTGAGACATTTGTTGACTCAAGAACAGGATTTTCAAAAGTAGAGGCTGCCATGTGATAAGACATCATGAGCTGATGCTTATAAGCCAAGGAGAAGGGCACGTTTTTGAAGCAGTTTGAGTGTCGAATTACATGCTTAAAAAAACTGTGCTTTGCCTCGAATCGCATCGTCCAGAGACCAACGAGAGGACCAAACATCCTGATGAGTGCAGGGTAGTGCTCCAAGTAATGGAGTAACGGCTGGAGGTGGTTTTGGCGGACCATGTGCTAAACGGCACGAGCTAGCGGTTCTACACTTATTTCAGAAAAACGTTCGCTCCCAAAAGGAACACCGCGGAGAGCGCCTGCGAGTAATTGCTTACCGCTCTCTGTTAACCTTAACGGTAACAGAAAGGCTGTGACAAGTTGAGCTGAGAGAGAAGTTTGAAATGGCGGGCTCCCTGCTTTAGAACGGCATTGACGTCCGACCGTGGAGAGCGCGCGGCCTGTGACTTACTGAATTACCGCCCGCTTGCTAATGACTCAGCCGAATTTTATTCTAGATGACATTCGCTTTAGTAATAGTATAGCCTCAGCCAAATGAATACGTGCGATGGCGTCCAACCCGAAACGAGTGCGAGCATATAGTAGTTAGCCATACCCAGTGGTGGCCGTAGTTATATTAATGAACTCTAAAAACTCATGAACGATTAAAAATACTGAAAATGTAAAACAAAAAACAGTCGATAACATTTCTTCACTGCATTTGTTTTCTGTTCAATACATGACAAAGATGCAAGCTTACCTTTTCCAACACATGCTTCCTCTCAAATTTGAACGCTCACTGAATTTTCTATGGAGGAGGAGGGGCACAGAAGTAGAATAAACAGAAGATAGTGATATAAAATAAAAAAGGGCACTCCAGGCAAAGACTTTGCCAAATACATATGTTACTGCCACCTACTGGTCTGGAATCATGCTGCGTCAACTCATTGGAATTATGTTGTGGTGACATAGAGTAGTCTAGTAAAGTTAATCTGGTTGCTTATTATGTTAAAACAACATGATTTAAAGGCGTTCAACCACAGAACATGATTTTGTTTGGTAAAACTACATGTTAGACTAATGTTAATGTAACTAAAACCTATGTTGTTTTTTTTTTTGAGTGTATTCAAACTGATCACCCTGTTGTAAGGCAAGACTACTTAACACTCTCCACCATGTGAGCATTAAGACTGAGATATAAAAATCCGACTTCCTATAGAGTTTAGCATTTGGGAAAGATGGCAGGAGTGTGCCTCCTGGGTGTTTTTAAATGAGGGATTTAAAAAACAGGTGACCCTGACAACTTGGCCCACTTTCCTGACTTGAGTGCGAATATAGCTGAGATCACAGACCAGCTGTTTACGTGGCTCTGTTTAAAAGAGACATATTAAGTGTGCATGAATCTCCAGCAGTCATTTTTATTACATTTGCATTATTAATTTTACAACTTGCCCTTTCCATCTTTTCTTTGCCTTTGTTCATCTCAATGTCCTCCGCCCTTCTGTTTAACCTGAAAGTTCCTCCATACTCTGCACCCAGTCTGAAACAAACATAAGCAAACAAAGATAGATAAAAACAGGACAGTGAGTTAACTTCAGTGGTGGGCCATCAGGGCCAGCAAGGCCTTCTCTGCTGGCCTAAACAAACTCATAAAAACATTTATTCATAAATATTTTTAAATTTTTTTTATAATTTATCATTATTAAGACAAAAATCAGATTTTACATTTTAAAAGTTGGATAAAAACGTTTTTCCAATCATATTTCAGGTATCTAGTGTTGTCAGTGTTGAGATGTATCGAGGATATGTCCTCAATTGTGAAATGCGTTTAAGTGTTATTTTCTGTAGAAACACTAGAGGGCGCAAAAGCTACAGGCGAAGATATATTGTATATACGTATTTATTTTATATTGTGTTTTTTGGACAGTTTAACTTGCCGTAGCTAAACATTTTTTGAGTGTATTTTTTCTGCTGTGTCGATAAGTGAGTATCTGTCAGTGTCGGCCATGTTGGTGTTCGTTTGGCGTTCTAATAAATATACCAAGATTGACTAAAGAAGGATTATCATTCTTCCGAATGTATCACGAGCAGCTTTGACTGCGCTGAATGAATAACCTCAACAGGTTATGGGCCCAGAAATCGTTCGGAAGAGAATTTATTCGACGTTTTCCAGTAAGTAAAGAAAAGTTGTAACGAACCGCGTGTGGAGAAGCTAACATGGCGGAGCAACGAAAGACAAGTAGCAGCAGGTTACATCGATTGATATTCGACAGAGATGAAACAAAGTATGAAGTTTGGGAGACTAAACTGTTGGGACATTTTCATCTATTAGGGCTCAAAGACACCGTGTTAAAACAGCCACAAACAGAAGCTGAAGTAGCAGCAGATCCCGAGAAAATCGCAGACGCATATGCAGAGTTGATCTTACTCCTAGATGACAAAAGTCTGTCTCTGGTAATGAGAGATGCGCAAAATGACGGAAGAAAGGCGTTAAAGATTTTGAGAGAGTATTATGCAGGGACGGGAAAGCCCAGAATAATAAATCTCTATACAACGTTGACATCACTTCAGAAATCAAACGATGAAAGTGTGATGGACTATATCATAAGAGCGGAGACAGCCATAACTGCACTTAGAAACGCGGGAGAAACTCTGGGGGATGGTCTACTAGTGGCTATGGTCTTGAAAGGATTGCCAGAGAGTTTTAAACCATTCGCAATTCATGTGGCACACGCGGATGATAACATCACATTCGCAGACTTTA
>JAFBJS010006324.1:0-20074 GCA_016785265.1 Paraplagusia blochii
TCACGCAGGTAAAACAAGCTTCGAAGCGTCCGTGTCAAATAGCCCATCCCTACCGGTTTGTACCTTGTTTTCTTGTTTTTGTCTCGTGATATTTTGTTTGATAGTCCAGCTTAGTTCAGTTTGTAGGTTCTTGGTGTTTTCCCTAAAGTAAAACCTTGTTTTTCCTTTTCTAGTTTTTGTTTCCCTGCGGTTACCTGTTAGTGGTTCCAGGTTGATATAGTTTAGTTTTATTCCTTCCATTATTTAGTTCATGTTTTGTTTGTTACTTTCCTTCGAGACTGAGTCCCAGGTTATTTGTGTTTTCTTTTTCGTTATCGTCAATTGGTCCCAGGATTTTTGTTTCTGTAATTTTTCTCTTTAATAAATTTTTGTATTTGACACCACTCACGAGTTTGGCTTTTGGGTCACCTGCTGGGAACCACTACACTGTTAGATAGGATTTAAACCAAGCAAGTGCAGTTCCTTTGATCCCAACATCATACTCTAGCCTATGAAGTAGGATCTTATCGTCAATAGTGTCAAATGCTGCACTGATATCAAGTAGGACCAGCAGGGACACAAGTCCTTTTTCAGAGGCCATGAGAATATCATTTTTTACCCTTAACAATTTGGTCTCTGTGCTGTGGTGGATTCTAAATCCAGAGTGGTGGATTTATTGATTTCATTGATTTATTGATTATTATTGATTATTTCATTTCTTTTCATTAATCACAATGTTAGTCATAACATTATTTTTCTTATTTTTTATTTGGCTATAAGCTCAACGCCCTACCTCCAACTTAACTGCGGATTCAGTTTCAGTTTCGGATTCAGGTCAGGGATTCATTCTTTTAGTCTGTTCAGACACTTTCTTTATGTAAATGCCTTACTAGCAAACATATATACAGTGCAGGGATGGCAATTTTCCACCGTCGGCGGAAATCTGCCGATTTGAAAATAAATTTAGTCATTTTTGTGAAACTACTAAATCTGTTGAAAAATTTTAAGGGGGTGTGGGGTACCTATATTTATTGCTGTCACCAAGAATACGATCATTTTCGTGTCAAAATTTTTCCGAAAAAACGATGTTTATTTATCTTGAACGTTCTCGCTAGACCGTAGGTAAAACTTATGCGGCATTTTGTAAACGGAGCTGTGATTGGCTACTAAATAAAGGACTTTGTCGGAGTGATTATTCTTTGGGATCTGCTTTTGCAAAATCGTCATTAGCAAGTTTTTCTAACATTGTTGACACGACACACTAGGGATCTTTAGCAGGTCCAACTAGACATAGCACTTCATAGAGCCTGCAGTCGTAAGCACTCACTCCTGTAGCTGACAGACAGGTTAATGCAGAGGTAGGTCTACTTACTTTTTATTCTATTTATTTATTTTGGCCAATGTTTTTTCATCAAATAGGATATGCAAGGCCAACACATCTGAAGTAGAGTACAAGTAGTAAATTGATGTTGACATTTTCAACTCAACTAGGTAAAATTAAAGCTTCATATTCAGCTGAAAATATTATCAGCATATAAATATGAACTACAAATATGTTAATTATCATCATAATTTTCTTGTGAGTATTCAGTAAAGTTGAATTTTTCATGGAATGTTTTTGAATTTTATTGATATTTTCATAATATTAATTTCAGGGAAATACTGCCTAAATTGCTTTAAAAATGGGTGTAAAAATGACTAAACACCTTCAGCTTTTGGAGAGCTATGTCCCCCTGGACCTGACTTGGGCGCAGCTGGCCCCCAAGACCCCTGGACTTTTCAGCTGAAATCAAAATTTTCTGTTGCCATCTATGACAGTGGTGCCTCAGCTTTCAAACGCCTCAGCCCTCGACCAACTCGACTCTCGGCCAAAATTTTCAAGAAAAATTTGTCTCCACTTTCGACCATATTTCAGCTTTCGACCGGCTCGAGTCAACCTGTATAAAACCGAGAGAGCATTCGGGCAGCCGGGCTTGGCTGAGTTAAGCCAAACCATGTGCGTTCCTTCTCATTCAGAATTCAACTCAATTTATATCAAGATACTAGATGAAATTGAATAATTGCTGCTTATCTTTACTAAGGAAAAGGAGTTGGCTGGAGAGAGCATCGTTGCACCGATCAGTGAAAGGGCTCCCGCTATCTATGATGATCTAATAAAGAAAGATGCGGGTACGAGCAGCGAGGGAAATGTTGAAAGTGATGAGAAGGGCTTTACTTTTAAAGGCAGTCGTGGCTGGTTTGAAAAGTTTAAGCAGAGACCTGGTATCCATTGTGTGACTAGACATGGAGAGGCCGCAAGTTTGGACCAAAAGGCTGCCGATAAATACGTGAACGAGTTCGCCCGGTGCTAAAAGGCTGTTTTTAATTGCGATGAGACCTGTCCTTTTCGGAAAAAATGCCGGCCAATACAAACATTATGAATGAGGACAAAAAAATTTTATATACATCTACATGTTTAGGACTAAATTGCTAGTTAGATACACATTTTATTGATAAGAAGTTAAAAAGAAATTATTTCAGACCTCAACCAAATCAGACTTTGACCACCAACTTGGAACAGATTATGTTCGAAAGCTGAGGCACCACTGTATATGTGAATACATTTCATCATGAAAAAGTAATCACATCTTAATATATTTAATTCTTAAGATTAGAATGATTATCATCACATTATTTTAAAATCGCTCATTGATTTCATTTATTCTAGGCTTTAACAGTTATGCCTTGAAGGACTTGAAGGCATGAAGGACATGTTCTAATAAATCTCTGGCTCTTCTATTTTTAGTTTAAATTGAACTTTTTAACCAATATAACTTTATTAATCCCCTGCTATGATCCCTCAGTTATGACTTTCGGATACTGAGCTCAACCATTCTTGATAATCTTCACATAATTAATGATGTCATAATCTTAAAGGGATACCAACAATTATGGATGCTACAGTTCATGTCCGTGATCTGGAGTTTTTTGTGGATAGAAAACTAATTCTTTATGACTGCTAAGAATGCAAGCTCATGCAAGCTTTGTTCAGGCAGAACGGGTCATGCACCAGACCCCCGTGCCTCAGGGTGTGGGTCGTTGTCAACCTGGCTCCAATGACTCCATTCTGGGACCGGAAATGGCCAAGGGGGATGTGGCCACTGGTGAAATTAAGGTAAGACTTTTTCCCCCTCAACGCTCTGAGCACTCATATGACCCTAGTTGTATTCGCAATCTTCATGTAGCTATTCCCAGTTTGAACCTTATTTAAAATTTTTGGCAGTTTTTTATGATGGTGAAAAAAAATTTAATGACTGAAAAAAGAGGTAAGAGATTGTGAATCAGCATTGACCAATAAAAGGTCAGCTCTATTGTAGAAAGAATTGTCTACAAATAAGCAGACCAGGACACACTTCTCCGTCTAGGGGGATTTGTTGTATTATAAAGGTTTCTGACATCAGCAAGTCCAACAACGAATCTCATCTACAGTCTCACCAACAAATCCCAAATGCTGATACAAACATGTTCTTTTTATACCCTCACATCAACATGCTTACATCATTTCCCAAAACATTCACCATTCCTTGGAAACCATGAACCCATGCCAAAACTTGTCCAAAACAACAGGATGTCTCTTCAGAGCCAGGTCATAGTGACCTGGTCATGTCCACTTGCTGTTATTCTTAACTAACTGTCACAGTCTTATCTTCTCCAGCCTTGCACAATATCATGTCCTGTTTCACATCCTGTCAACATTTTATACACACACCCTAATATTGCTAACTATTCTATTTATTATATCCAATTCTCCACCACAGCTCCAATAGTATTGAACAACCACAGGCCAGTTACATAGTTTTTGACCAATCTCACGGGTCAGCTCTATATTCCATGACCAATTACAGCTCAGATCTCTGGTAATTGGCCTATCACAAGCCAGCTCTAATATTGGCCAATCACAGCTGAGATAGTAGATAAGATCTTTATTGTCATTGTCACGGAAATTAGGTTTTTCTCTCCAGTCTGTATAAAACATAATTAGTAAGCAGACACAGGCTATTATTGGTATTAGACCAATCATAGGTCAGCTCCATAGTATTGTCCCATCATGGGTCAGCTCTATACATTTTGACCAATCACAGATAGGCTTATTGAACATTGACCAATCACAGGCCAGCTTTTTAATCTTTTACCAATGTCCAGGTAGATAAGTGGTTATTGACATAATCTGCAATCTTTAACCAATCACAGGTAAGATTGGTCTGTTTTGACCAATCACAGGAAGGCTCAGTAAACACTGAACAATGACCAGTCAGCTCCATGGTATTGACTAAACACAGGTCAGCTCCATTAGTTCTTGACCAATCACAGGGCAAATAAGTGGTTTGGACAAACACAGGCAAGCTCAGTAACATTGACCATCACAGGCCATTTCCATAGTACTAACAAATCAGAGTCCACCTCTATAATATTTGGCAAATCACAGCTCAGATCAGGGATAAATGGTCAATCACAGTCCAGCTCTACGATATTTTTTCAAAAACTAAATATCTGAATGTTTTTGAAAAATCCATGGCCAGCTCATGTATAGACGTGACGTGTATAGAAAAGCCCTCAGACATGCTAGGAGCACTTATTATGCAGAGCTAATTGAAAGTAATAAAAGCAACCCCAGGTTCCTGTTCAGCACTATCGCCAAACTGACAGAGAACCATAGAGCTATGAATCCATCGATCCCTCTATCTCTAACTAGTGACAACTTTAACACATTTTTTAATGATAAAATTAAAAGAAGAGATAGAATTAACCTGCTTCTCCCCATTCAATCTGAGAATGTACCTCCACAAATAATAAAACCAGTGGTGGCCCCAATTTTCCCCTCAGAGGAATTTAGTCCCATAACCCTCCCGGAGTTGACCTCACTGGTTTACTCTTCCAAACCCACTACATGTAAATTGGACCCCATACCAACCCCACTCTTTAAAGACTCTCTGTCACAGCTCGGCAATGATACATTAAATCAAATTAATATTTCACTTCTAAGTGGTTATGTTCCTCAGGCCTTTAAAGCAGCAGTAATTAAACCCTTACTTAAAAAAAACCTACCCTTGATGCTAATGTTCTATCAAATTACAGACCAATGTCTAATCCTCCATTTATCTCCAAAATCTTAGAGAAAATTGTGGTTGCACAATTGTGTGATCATTTACATAGTTATGATCTTTTTGAAAAATTTCAGTCTGGATTTAGAATCCACCACAGCACAAAGACCGCATTGTTAAGGGTAAAAAATTATATTCTCATGGCCTCTGAAAAAGGACTTGTGTCCCTGCTGGTCCTACTTGATATCAGTGCAGCATTTGACACTATTGACCATAAGATCCTACTTCATAGGCTACCATAAGGTCCTACTTCATAGGCTAGAGTATGATGTTGGGATCAAAGGAACTGCACTTGTTTGGTTTAAATCCTATCTAACAGATAGGTTCCAATTTGTTCAAATAAATGAGTACTCCTCTGAACACACTAGAGTTGATAGCAGAGTTCCACAAGGCTCTGTACTTGGGCCAATTCTTTTTACATTGTATATGCTTCCTCTAGGAAAAATTATTAGACAACATTATATAGATTTCCACTGCTATGCAGATGATACCCAGTTGTACTTATCTGCAAGGCCTGACGACCCAAATAGCATCCCTCGGCTTCAGTCATGTTTTAAAGACATTCAGACATGGATGACACAAAATTTTCTGCTTCTAAATGCAGAAAAAAACGTTATAGGTTATAGTATTAGGGCAAAAACACACTGATCCACCATTGTTGATCCAGGGAATGAACCTGGACAGAAATATTCAACCCTCCTGCTCTACTGTCAGGAACCTGGGGGTGTTATTCGATAATAGCTTGAATTTTGATGAACATGTTTGCAAATTTGCAGAATTGCCTTCAACCATTTACGCAATATTAAGGCAATTAGAAATATTCTGTCCCATAAGGATGCAGAAAAAGTAATCCATGCCTTCGTAACCTCTAGGCTGGATTACTGTAATTCTCTTTTATCAGGTATTTCCTTCAGGTCCTTAAAGAACCTTCCGCATATTGACTGGAACCAAAAAACATGAGCACATAACTCCCATCTTAGCCTCCCTACACTGGCTCCCAATTAAAAGTAGAATTAGATCTACTGTTAACTTACAAGGCCCTAAATAACCTGGCCCCTTCCTATATTAAGGACCTGCTTTCCCCCTATAAACCTAGCAGACCTCTCTGATCACTAGATTCGGGTCTGTTAGTGGTTCCCAAAATTACTAAGAGTAGAACAGGTGGTAGAGCCTTTAGCTACAAAGCCCCTCTTCTGTGGAATCAGCTTCTGCTTCAGGTCAGAGATTCTGATTCGGTCTCTACCTTTAAGTTAAGACTAAAACCCAACTATTTATTGTCGCCTATGGGAACTTTTTGAATGTTTAATCTTGTAGTTTACACCAAGCTGCTATAACTTTTTAAATGCTGGGGTTGGGGGCTCTCACATCATGCACTTAGAATGAGCACATAGTCTGAGCACCCACCCCTCCCTCCTCCTCCTCCTCATCCCTGTCTCACTCTCTACTCCACTCTCTCCCCCAATCTATTGAAGTCTGTTTAAACTACCGTTTTTGTTTGTTTCTCTTTTTTTATTCCGGTTGCTGATGGATGGGTCGATTCCAGAACTAGGATAACGAGGACATCACATCACACACAGGGCAGTGGACATCACATCACTGTTATGCTAACGCCGGCATACAGACAGTGAGTGAAGGCTGCCAAACCAGTTCAGAAGCAGGTAAGAGTGTGGCCAGAGGGGGCCTCCTCTGCTCTTTAGGACTGCTTTGACACAACAGACTGGGACATGTATGTGGCAGCCTGTTTGGCTGCCACATACAACAACCACACAGACATTGAGGAGTACACAGCCACTGTGACCTCCTACATCACCAAATGCATTGATGATGTGACCTACACCAAAACCATCACCACTCAAGCGAACCAGAAGCAATGGCTGACAGGGGACTGAGCGAGAGTCAACGCAAATGCGGATTGCTTTGGGGATGCCACGGGTCCTAACCCGTGGCATCCGTGCCATCACGGACTACAAGCCAAGGTCACCCATCTGCGAAACCAGCACCTCCCTTCTCAACGAGCTATACAACTTCTTTGGATGCTTTGAAATGCAAAACAGCACTACCCCACAGAAAATTCCACCATCCCCCCAAGACCAGACCCTGTGCCAGCTGCAGGACCAGACAACATCCCAGGTCGGGTGCTGAAGGACTGTGCGGTAGAGCTAAATGATGTCTTCACAGACATCTTCAACATCTCACTGGAACAAGCCATCATTTCATCGTGTTTTAAAGCTGCCACCATCATCCCTGTGCCGAAGAAACAATCCCCATCCTGCTTCAAAGACTACCGCCCTGTAGCACTGACACCCATCATCATGAAGTGCTTTGAACGGCTAGTCAAGTCACACATTCAAACATTCCAACCGCCCACCCTAGACCGATACCAGTTTGCATACCGCTCCAACCGCTCCACAGAGGATGCAATCTGCTCTGCTCTCCACCCAGCCCTCATCAACCTGGACAAAAAAGATGTGAGAATGCTCTTCATCAACTTCAGCTCAGCATTCAATACCATTATAACTCAACAGCTCATCAGTAAACTGGACCAGCTGGGTCTCAGCACCTCCCTCTGCAACTGGGTGCTAGACTTCCTCAGCCAGCGACTACAAGCAGTACGTGTCAGTAACAACACCTTGATCACCCTGAGCACAGGAGCCCCCTAAGGCTGCGTACTCAGCCCTCTGCTCTTCACCCTACTGACACACGACTGCACAGCAAACCACAGCTCCAACCACCTTGTGAAGTTTGCGGACGACACAACTCTGGTGGGTCTCATCACTAGACTCACTACAGGAAAGAGGTAGATCTTCTTACCACGTGGTGCAATGACAACAACCTCGTGCTGAATGTCAGCAAAACAAAGGAAATTGTCATCAACTTCCAGAGAGGCCGCAGCAAACACCCTGTGGAGAGAGTGAGCAGCACCAAGTTTTTGGGGGTTCAAATCAATGAAGACCCCTCCTGGACAACAAACACTAAATCACTGGCAAAGAAAGCTCAACAGCACCTCTACTTCCTGAAGAAACTAAAACAAGCAAGTGCATCACCATCCATCATGACCATTTTCTACACAGGAACCATCGAAAGCATCCTTTCAAGCTGTATCACGGCGGCAGCTGCAATGACTACAACAGGAAAGCCTTACAGCGCATAGTGAACACAGCTAGAAAGATCATTGGTGCACCACTTCCCTCACTATTGGACTTATATACCACACGCCTCACTCGCAAAGCCAATCCAATTATGATGATATGACGACACCCACCCTGCTCATAACCTGTTCAGCCTCCTGCCCTCTGGGAAGCACTACAGGAGCCTCTCATCTCACACCACCAGACTCACTTACAGCTTCATCCACCAAGCTGTTAGATTGTTGAACTCTCTCCCCTCTCCACTCCCACTTCCCCACAAACACACATACAGAGCACCTTAATCCAGACATGTCCAAACTGTTCCACAAAGGGCCGGTGTGGCTGCAGGTTTTTGTTCCAACCAAGCAGCAGCATACCTGAGTTGACAGGTTTAATCAACTGATCACAGTCATCAGACAGCTGATTGGTCAAGCTGTGTGCTCTTGCTTGGTTGGAACAAAAACCAGCAGCCACACGGGCCCTTTGTGGAACAGTTTGGACACCCCTGCCTTAATCTGAAACTGTTTACTGCACTTTTTTCTTGCACTATAACCATCTGTACTGTACCTATGACCTCTTTGCACAACCATCATCTGCACTGTTGTAACATAATGTAATATAATGAAATGTTCTATTTTACATCATTTTCTACCGATTATTTATTTTATGTTAATATCTATGCATTGCCTACTCATCTGGTCAACTGCATTGCCCACTACCAATCTATTCTGCACTAACTATTCTGACTGCAGACCGCAATACGGCAGACTTATTGTAAACTGTATTTTAATGTTGAGTGTATTGTAATGGTGTGTCTTGTCTGTTCATGGGATAGCGGGGAACGCAATTTCGGTACCCTCGTTTGTTCTGTATATGTAAATGTTTGACAATAAAAGTGACCTTGACCTTGACCAATCAAGATTGTCGTTTTTGACCAGTCACAGTGCAGATCAGTGACCTTTGGTCAATCAAAGGCAAGCCCCATAGTACCAACAATCCTAGTTGCCTTTTTACTTACTGTTCAGTAAGTTCTCAGTAAGTTATAGCTGTGTAGCCTATAATCAAAGTCATGTTTACTTAAATGATCCATTAACGGTATTTCTGTTCTGTCCTGTCCAGGAGCATTACTGCTAAGCTTTGCTGGATCTTGGGAGACATACAGAGGTGTACTTCATAGTTCTCAGCATGTTCACACCGGAACCCAGAACAAGGCTTGCACCCGGATTTTCTAGTCAACTAAATCCCGAACCTCAGTGCTCCTTTTTGTTACCTACAGCTGTCTTGTCACTCTGTCTGGTTGCTAACAGCCTATCCTAGCACACGCACCAAAATGGCTTCACTTTCCCACTCTCTTGCTCCCACTCCTGCTTTCTTGTACCCAGTGCTTGATGTTTAGTTACTCTTCTTCTTTATCTTCTTCTCAATTTAGTGTAAATGGTAATATAATGATGATAATGTTATGTGTCATGTGATCATGTTAAATGTAGTTTGTTTTAGAACATAGAGGAGATGATTTGCCAGCTTGAAACATAGCTCTGCATTGTGGAAGCTACCCCTGCAGCTACTAACATTAGCCATAGCCCGATAGGAATTGCAAACCCAGTAGCAGTAACCACAGCAACTGCTACCTCACAGTAAGTTTCAGACCCCTCAGCAATTACCAAGTAGCTGGGGAAACAGGGCAAATGGGTTACTGCCCGTGGCAGGAAGCATGGCTGTAAGCCAAGGACGCCAGTTAGCTGCCAACCGACCCAAGTTTCAAACAAACGGAACATATGGCAATACAAAGTCTGATTTGAAGATGCTGACTGAGGCTAACCGTAGTTTTGATAGGATTGTTTTTCAAGTCGGTATCAATGACAACCAGCTTTGCCATTTGTAGGTCACTAAAAATATTTTTGAGTTGTGTGTGCAAATATATAAAAATGAAAATATAAATTTTTATTCAAAACAATTTTAGCACAAAAGGGTCACACCTTAATAAAAATATACAGGATTAACAGATACATGAGATTGAGGATAGTGGAGGAGCAACAGCTGGATCAATCTGCTTTATGCAGGCGAAGAGTGCACCTGGGGCAGAAGTTGCCTTTGAGGCTTGGTCCCAGTTCCATTGCTCCATAGAGTGATCGCATACCTGATAAATGAATACATTCAATAAGAAATAATAAAAATTCAATAATATTGGGATCATAGCCTCATACACCTACTGACACAACAGCTACTGGAATTTAAGCATTTAAATTTTGACTATGTGTTGTTTCTTTTGTATTTGTTTTATTTTATTGAATTTCTATGCTCTGGTAACGTCCATTGCACTGTCTGTCCGTCCAGGGAGTGGATCCCTCTCCTGTGGTTCTCCCTAAGGTTTCTATCATTGTTTTTCCCTGTTGAAAGGGTTTTTTCCTCTCAGTAGTTTTCCCTTACCCGGGCTGAGGGTCTAAGGACAGAAGATGTTACCAACCCTGTAAAGCCCTATGTGACAAATTTGTTTTGTAAATGTGGGCTATATAAATAAAACAGTAGACTCATAACAATATAAAATATTAGTTTTTGGTAACAAACACTGTGCTTGATTGATTTAGACGTGATTAGTTTTGTGGTTTTAACAGCCTCGGATGCTCTTTTCATGTACTTTGGTTAATAACACAAAATTATTATGATCTAAATTGTATATGATGTGTGGCAGACATGGTCTTGTCTAGTTTTGATGTTACGAAAAAGGAACAAATGCAGTGCAGTGAAAAAACCCTCAACTCTGTAGGTCTGACTGTCTATAAGCATCAAGACTGTATGAAAATGTATGCACCAAAGTGTTTTTTGGTCAATTTCTGTATGTAAACATAGAACTGAATAGTAGATTTGCCGGATTGGAGGTTTTGGTTACTCCAACATCCAGACTTTACTATTGGTATAGATTTGTCGAATTGAAGGTTTTTGTTTTTGTTTTTCAGTCGAGACTTACTATTGGTATAGATTTGTTGTATTAGAGGTTTTCTTTACTTTTTACTTGTAAGTGTGGGGTGAATGAGGAAGTGTGTGAATGGTTATTTCCAAGAGAGATTCTACTGACTGGAGTCAGTCTCAAGTAACAAAGTATAAAAGAACTGTTCTGTTTGTATTGTGGTTAAAGTTGAGAAATTTGGTTTGCTGAGACAGTTGCGTCCGCAGGAAACTAGTAGAAGCCAGGCACACTAGTTGATCTCTGTGAATGAGTCACTGATTGTTAACCACAATAATCAGCGAATATGGGACAAACTTAAAGTTGTGAATTGACTAAAAAGTACCGGCAACAACTCCATCAAACACAGAAAGCAATGCAGAAAGTGCATGGTAATAACGTGTATGTGATGGAATATGCTCAGAAATTGTTTGAGATATAAATTTGATTCTTTGTTAGAACCTAGTAAGACTGCTGCTCTATTGGCTATAGTAATAGAAATGTGATGACAGTCACCATGAAGTGCAGTGTGCATTAATTTGGTGTCCCACGGCCTCCAAACTGCAGAAGCTCAGGCAGTAGTAGAGAAATAGAAAAAGGAAGACCTTGATAAAGCAGCAGCAGCAGTGGCATCTCAAACACAAATTCACCAGCGAACAAAAACAGAAGAAAACACCTGCTAAAGTTTTTGTTTTTATGTCTAAAACTTGGACATTACTGAAGGGCGTGTTCAGCTTCGATGCAAAAACCGTCAAAACACGGACATAAATCATGACAGGTGTTCAATTTTTGAAAAAATAAGGGCACTTTGCCCATAATTGTCTAAATCAGGCATGAGCAAACTCTGGCCTGGAGAGAGGGAACGTGAGCTGGGATTAGACCGTCGTGAGACAGGTTAGTTTTACCCTACTGATGATGTGTCGTCGCAATAACAATTGAGAAACCCATTGAGTTTCTTGATTCGGCTCACCAACCTTGTCCATATTAAACAATTTATTCACATTATTATTATACTTCAGACTTTTCCCTGTATAATGCGGTTCCCCCCAGGAGATGATGTCATAAGGGGTAAAAGAAATGTAGGATTGTAGGTTTTATACAAGCCTTTTGCATGCATATATTGTAGTTAAAATGAAAGCTCATTCTTTCTGCTCTGGAATTGACCCATGTATCCAATTATATATTTATCTTAAGCCAGAGCACAAGTATTTCGCTGTAGTTGATTTGGCTAATGCATTTTTCTCAATTCCAGTAATGCATTTTTCTCAATTCCAGTAGAATGCCAATATTGAATTACATTTACTTTGGAGGCAAACATTACACTTACAGAATATACAGAATCTGCCGGTATATTCTCCATGTCCAGGTCTACAAACCTGTTTAAGTTCCAACCACCGGGAGGCTCAATGGACAATGGATTCCAAATGCTCTCAATTGTCTGGGCCATTGTACCCGTTACTAGCTTGTCGTTACTAGCTTGGTTCTGCATCAACTGTTACAGTTGAATTACACCTGATCATTTCAAATGGATTGATCAACTTTAAAAAGTATTGTCTTCAGTACTGTACTTTTTCTCAAATTGCCAGATTAGAGCAAACCTTTTCATATATTTTGTGACTCAAAGGACAGCCACATGATTGCTGTACTAACACAAAAACATGGCCCCTCTCTATGTCCTCTGTTGCAGGTCTTCCTCCTTGTGTGCAAGCCGTTGTTGCTTTAGCAGAAGCTGTCATAGTAAGTGCAGATATTGTTCTGTATCATCCTTTAATGCTTCATGTGCCACATGCGGTTTCAGTTCTTTAAACCAAAACCATATTTCCTTTCTTTCACCTACACGACACTTATTTAAAAACTGCCCATGCTGTCACTGCACTATTATCAGTTTTGCTCACTGACACACTTTATTCCTCTTTCTCAGCCCAAGTTGCTAAGTTCAAAGCAGTGTGTACAGCAATTCACTACACTGTGGGCTTTCCTGTCACTATTTACACAGACAGCAAGTATGTCTTGCATGTCACACACACACACACAGGCATCTTTGAACTTTTTCCACATCATCATGCAGCTCAGTCAAACATGCACATTTGTTGTGTCATGCTCTAACTCTTCTGTCAGCATTAGCCATAGTGTATTGTCCAGCACATACTGGAAATACAGACCATACTGGAAATACAGACCATGATAATGTATTTCCTACAGCACACAATTATATGATAAGTGCTTTACTCATTGGATGCACAACGTCACTCAATTCTAGTTTCTAAATTTTACTGCAATTGGATGGAATAATCTTGAGTACAAAAATGGACTTTACTACAAGCACTTACACATTATGTCGGCCTAAGAAGAACATTTTGACACCTGACACAATATAAAAGACAGAATCAAAAAAGTACCCTTCAGCTGATGTGTTGTCTGAATATCATGCTTTTCTGATCAAGAGACATTTATTTTCAATTTTTTTACTTTTTTCTAAAAATACTTTTAAATTAAAAAAAATGATGAAAAAACAGCTTAAAGGTAAATTTCACATAAATGAGTCACAACTCACTTAAAAATATTAAGGTTTTACAGATTCATGAGATTGAGGATAGTCGAGCAATGGCTGCTTGTCACTGCTTCATGCTGGCGAAGAGTGCACTTTAGGAGGCAGTTGTCTTGGTGGTGCTGGTCCCTGTTGCATTACTCCACATAACAATTGTATGCACGATAAGTGAATAAATTTTTATATAATTTCCCACATTATCATTTAACATTGTAAAACCACACAACTCTGTTAAAATATTAAGGCTTTCAAGATTCATGAGATTGAGGATAGTGAAGAAACATCGGCTGCCTGTCACTTTCTATGCTGGCGAAGAGTGAACTTGGGGAAGCAGTTGTCTCAGTAGCGTTGGTCCCGGTTAATTAACTTCAACTTCAACTTTTATTTTAGTGCCAGATCAACTGTTATCTCAGGGCACTTTACAAACAAGCATGCATAAAAACAAGAATGAAAAAGAATATATAGAGATAGCCCCTGCCCTTATAGACCCTCACACCGGCTGAGGAACAACTTCCAAAAACCCAGAAAGGGAAAAAAAAGGAAGAAACCTCAGGGTGATCGACAGTGGAGAGGATATTTCTCAAGTCTACAAATTAAAATTTAAGTCCATTCATGGTCCAGTCAAGTTCATATAATAATAATAATAAATTAGTTTTACATAGCTCCATAAGGCAAAGTTCAGGGTCCAGATCAGACAATAGGGTGCTAGGGGAGTTGGGCCAAAGGCAGAGATGTGCAGGCAGAGTCCTGTGTCAGGTCCAGGGCAATGGGACTTTAGGGAAAGAATAGATACTCTGGGGATGAAGAGGTGTTAAGTCTACCACAAAAATAGATATTAGAATAGAAAAATTGAATAAGGAATAGAAGGGTGAAAGAGATAGAGGGCCACAATGGGGCCCACATGGGGTCTATGCCTGGACCCGTACACCACCATGGGCGCAGTCAAAAAGAAAACCCTTAAGTCTACTTTTGAATGTAGAGACTGTATCTGCCTCCCGGACTAGAACTGGCAGCTGGTTCCAAAGTAGAGGGGCCTTATAACAGAAGGCTTTGGCTCCAAATCTAGATTTAGAGATTCGTGGAACAACAAGAAGACCAGCTCCTAGATGGCTGATAGGGTTGTATCAGCTCCACTATATAGGAGGGTGCCAGCCCATGGAGAGCCTTTCAAGTGAGCAGAAGGACTTTAAATTGAATTCTAAAATGAACCGGGAGCCAATGAAGAGAGGCGAGGACCGGGGAGATATGATCTCTCTGCCTAGTTTTAATCAGAACACAAGTTGCTGTGTTCTGGATAAGCTGCAGAATCCTCAGAGAACTGGCTGAGCATCCGGCTAATAAATAATTGCAATAGGCCAGCCTAGAAGTAACAAAGGCATGGATCATCTTCTCAGCTGCATCTTGGGGAAGTATCTGCCTCACTTTCCTAATGTTACAAAGATGAAAGTAGGCAGTCTTAGACACATTTTTAATGAGTGATTTGAAAGAAAGCTCCTGGTCAAAAATAACATCTAGGTTTTTAACAGAGGTGTTGGAGGCCGTGGTTAAACTATTATCAGACACTATTATGTCAGACATAGAGTCCCTTACATGTTTTAGATTGATTATATCTAATATGGAGGTGCCAATTAAGGGGAACATCTCCTTAAGGAGCCTAGTGGGAATAGGATCCAAAATACAGGTAGAACTTTTAGCCAAAAAGATCATGGCAGTGAGCTGACGTAAGTCTATGGCAGCGGTCGATAAAGTTGAGTTGTTTTGAATAAAAACTAGACGTCAGCCTATCAGCCATCCCCTCACTTGATTGATACACAGGACAACCAGTCAGATGTCATCTAATTATTAGGTACACTGTGCATGCTCTAACAACGCCCCTGCGTTGCAAAGCTAACAAGCTAGTCGTTAGTTACATCCTAATTTTTCGCTCGTTTTTTTCCCTCTTAAACATAAGATAGGGTATAAAAATGAGTGGGGAAGCTGGACCAAGTAAGAAGAAAAAAACGTATCACTTTCATACGGAATGAACTCAGGTAATGGCAAAAAATGTACATAATTATGTTGTGTTGCGCAACATATGCGGTTATACATAAACATATGTTGCAAGAATCCTCAATATATTTCTCAATAAATATAATGGGTAGATCATTTTGACTTGGTCATTTCAAAAGTAGCTCCCATGCTGAAAAAAGTGTGGCCCCCTTTTTCTGTTAAAAGAAACACATCTGTAACAGTTTTTCTAAAACTTGCGGATCTTTTCTGTCCGTAGTGTGCTGCCGGGTGGGTAGTTACCATTGGTAAATTTGTGATGTGTCTCTCCACGTTGTGCCGCTTTGCCGTCGCCACAGTCACAGCAAATGAGACACCCACAGTTTTCTTTCACATTAGTGATAAAGAATTCTTCCTCCCATTCACTGTGAAAATAATAGGTATTCTTCTTTTTTTTCCCGCCGTGTTTATGTGGGTAGAAATCGCTTTCATCTCTATCTTCGGAATGCTCAAGACCAAGGCTAAGTTTGTCATGCGCACTAGATTGACCCCTACCCTGTTCTACATCAGAGTTCTCGTATTAGCAAACTCTGCTGCATGATTTTTATGTTTTTTTTAAGGTTTTTATATATTTTTTATAATTTACATCACTGTAAATGTAATTAGAAAGAATAGCAACACAATTGAATTAAATTTTAGGCAGTGATAGTTCGTGATTAGGTCTATTTTTAGAACTAGCTTGCGGGCGACTGACATGGTCACTGTGGGCGTCAAGGCGCCCGCGGGCACCGGGTTGGCGACCCCTGCCCTAGATGAACTGGGAGGTCAAGCAACTGCTACTGGAGAGACTCAACACTCAACACTCAACACTCTGGGAGGTCTGTTAACAGCCAACTCTACAAAAATCAGTCATTCTACCTCTCATTATTAGCGTGGAGAGGGAAAACTGACATTGGTTTCCTGGGAGTTTACACTGAAACAAACCTGTCCTGGGCTTTGAACATCTCTGAGCTGGTGAAGAAGACCTAGCAACGTCTTTACTTCCTGAGGATTCTATGGAAGGAAAGCATCCAACAAAGACTTCTGGTGACTTTCCATAGGACATCTATTGAGAGCATATTGACATAAGTGCATCTGGTACAGCAGCTGCACCGAAGCACAGAGGACAGCACTCCAGAGGATCATTGGCATTGCCCACAACGTTGTTGGCTGCCCTCTCCCCACACTGGCAAATGTAAACTGCACTCGTTGCCGTAACAAAGCAATAAAACTCATAAATGACTCTTTACACCCTAGAAACTCACTCTTTGAAATACTACCATAAGGAAAATGATACAGACAATTAGATTCAAACACAGTTTCTATCCAACAGCAATAACCATGTTGAACAAATCCAGGAAGAAATGTACATTGGTCATTCATTAATGTATGTTGTTGATAGCTTTGCTCGATTTAGAATCTGTGCATGTTGTCCTACCATCCATGATGTATGTGTCTGTTTTTTAATTGTGTTTTTTTATTATGTTTTATACTGGCTGGAGAGAAAAATCTAATTTCAGTGACAATGACACAAAGATCTTATCTACTATCTCAGCTGTGATTGGCCAAATACTATAGAGCCGGCTTTTGATTGGCCAATAACCAGAGATCTGAGCTGTGATTGGTCATGGAATATGGAGCTTAATTTCACCAGTGGCCACATCCCCCTTGGCCATTTCAGGTCCCAGAATAGTCATGGAACCAATGACCCACACTCTCAGGCCCGGGAGAGTGGGGCATGGCCCTTTCTGCCTGAACAAAGCTTGCAGTCACCCAATTCTAAACTGGCCCCAGTTTGGAAGGCTGGCAGTGGAAACACGTTCACACACTGCGTTGTAGGCAGTCTGCGCTACACAGCCCTCTCTCAATTAATAGATGGTGGTTGCCCAAAAGCTGGTGTGCTGGTGAAGTTAAGGGAAGATTTCTTTCCCTCTCAACATTCCCAGTGCTCATATGACCCTAGTTGTATTTGCAATGACAACCAGACATCTTCATGTGACTATTTTCAATTTGACACATTTTTAAGACGATTTTTAGGAATGTGACAACTTCAAAAATTGACATGAGATTGTTAATTAATTGTCAGACAGGTATGGGGGGGTAAGATTGTGGATGGCCTTGAAGGTGAACAGGAGGATTTTGTAATGGCCAATGAACTCAACCGGAAGCCAGTAGAGCTGTTGGAGTACAGGGGTGATGTGGTGAACAGCGGGGGTACGAGGGTTTTTTGTAAGAGAAATGATTTGATGTATCCTTAAATCCTAAAACATGATTTGCATGTTTTAGGTTGTTTGAACCTGACATTTTATTTGTCCTTCGAGCCGGATTCCAACATACCCGAAGGATCCAGCAGGTGGACTGAACTTCAGTGAAAGACTGTGGGCCCACAGCAGAAGACCCTTTTTACGGGACTGGACTTCAACTGCCTTTTGGGTCCTAACGGTTGACAAAAATCCAGAGGAAGACAACGGTGGTGAGTAGGTTTTAAATTTAAAAGGATAAATTTAAAAGGAATGAATGTGAAATGGTTATTGTGATTTAAAAGAAATTGCGTGGGACGAGAGGGTCCTTAAAGCCTTTAAGAAATTGCTCGGGACGAGAGGGTCCTTTAAAGCCTTTAAGAAATTGCTCGGGACGAGAGGGTCCTTTAAAGCCTTTAAGAAATTGCGCGGGATGAGAGGGTCCTTTAAAGCCTGTAAGAAATTAGCAGGGGACGAGAGGGTCCTTGAAAGCCTTTGCAAATTGTGTGGAGAAATAAAACGCAATTTAAACTTAAAACCCTGTGTATACTAGTCAATGGCAGGTAAATAAAGGAGAAGATAAAGAACATGTGTTAAAAAAAAGTTCACAACAAACCATTCTGAGTGTGAAAGGATTATTAATACCACTAGGTATTGATAATCATACCAAAACAGTGGCACTGAAAGTCATAAGGCATGACTCTTCACTCGAAAGAGTTGAAGTGAGAGATACTACAGTGTAAGATTATTATCACCCCACTAAAGAAATTCCAGTCTATAGGACACCTTAGGTGCATAAAAGACTGGACTAAATTTAACAACAAAAATGGGGAAAATGAGCAGTAGGTTGAGGCCTAGAGATAAATTAAAATGTAATGATTGGAAATTTGTCGAAAAACAACACCCAAATAAAGTCAAATTGTTAGATAAATGGATAAAGAAATATGGATTTAATGGGCAACTAAATTCGCAAAAATAACAGAACTACAGGATAAAATTATAGAAAAAAACTAAAAATGATCCAAAAAAATTTTAAAAAGCACATTATGAGGACACTTACTTTTGGAAACAAATAGCGCTAAAAAGAGAAAAGGTACAAAATAAAACTAAGAGAGAAGAGGAAGAAAAACAATTAATGTTTTATAGAAAGGAAGATGATGAGACAGGACCAGTAAGTAGGCGAAACAGAGCAGCACAGATAGAGGAAGTTGAAGTAGAAGAAGAGCAGAGAGCTGTGAGAGGTGCAAACTGATTGTATCCTTCCTTACCCGGAAGTCCATCACTAAACCATGGTCCACCCCCTGAATATGAGTCTGCTGGCCCCCAAGGACCGTGGACAAGATCCCGTGGCGAAGGTACAAAGGAAGCTAAATGGTCTAAAAAGCTAGGAGCTGTTTTTTCACCTAGCCCATTAAAAGAAAAGAGAACTGATACCTTTCATGATGCCTCAGCCCAAAACCCAGAATTCTTCCCATGATCCAAGTAGCTAACCCTAACACTGATGTGGGTCAACCCCCAACCATACTGGTGTACAGAACATGGACTATGGAAGATATTAAAAAGGCCTTGCATGGAGGACGTTAGAAGAACTTATAACTTAAATGGTACAGAGGTTCAACAAATTTGGATGACAGCTTTGGGCCCAAATTGGCATCATGTGAGAGGAGATTGGGAACCCATGCAAAACAACGTTGTGCTAGGTCATGATACGACAGAGTTAATTGCTAGATTATCAGCACTCACAGGAAGAGCCCGTACACGTTTTGCTAGACGAGCTATCTACACAGAAATTGGACGTGTAAAACAAAAAGATGATGAACCATTTGATGAGAATCGAATTCGAATGACACAGGTGTTTAAATTACACAGTGGTTTAGAAGATAATAACGATGCTAATGGAGCATATAGACAACAGTTAAAATATGCTCTTCATGCAGGCTCAAGTGCAGGAATCCACAATTGGGTAGATCAATCAATCAATCAATCAATTTTTATTTATATAGCCCACATTTACAAAACAAGTTTGTCACATAGGGCTTTACAGGGTTGGTAACATCCTCTGTCCTTAGACC
>JAFBJS010006327.1:1772-34816 GCA_016785265.1 Paraplagusia blochii
TTTCTCCAAACCTTCTTGTCTGTGTTGTCCCTCTAATCACCTCATTCCTGATCCTGTCCATCCTTGTCTCTCCTAAAGAGAATCTCAGCATCTTTAACTCCACCACCTCCAGCTCCATCTCCTGTCTTCTGTCTATTCCTAGTGTCTCTAATCCATCCATCATGGCTGGTCTCACCATCGTCCTCTAAACCTTTCCCTATGTACTGTATATACGCACATATATAGATCTACATACATACATATTGTATGTAAATATATACTATTTAATTACAAGTAAAACCAGTTGATCCGTGTGAGGACACTTCACATTCTGTGTCTTTTTCTGTTTTTTGTCCCTTGAGAACAGAAAGAATGTCAAATAACCGTATCTCAATCTTAAAGGAAGTGAGAGGACATCCTGTCTCCACCCCCTATAATCAGATCTGCTCCGAAAGGAACTGCAAACATTTGTTGGCGTCCTAAAACACGTCTCTGCATTGAATTCTCTCGGCTCGAAGATTACGTGATTACTCCACGGCAACCGGTGCTTATAGCACAAAAAAGGAAAAGAAAAAAAAAAAGAAAAACGCAGACTTCTCGAACACCAGCTGCATCTACAACCGCTGCCGCTTCATCTCTCTCCGCTCCCCGTTCTGAAGTAACTCACTCTCCATTTTCGACAGACATCTGAATCCACTCTTGGCAAAAAGTGAAGTGGGAAGAGTGACAGCAGAAAAAGAAGCGGGAGATGAAGCGGGATGGGATTCTGAAAAGACTCCGCCATCGCTGAGCTCTTTCAT
Organism: Paraplagusia blochii; assembly: GCA_016785265.1. NCBI lineage: Eukaryota > Metazoa > Chordata > Actinopteri > Pleuronectiformes > Cynoglossidae > Paraplagusia > Paraplagusia blochii. Next base: position 2,552 of record JAFBJS010006327.1, read on the forward strand.
TTTTCAAAAGGACGCAACGTGTAACAGACACGTCTCTGCCCGGGACGTAAATAGGATCAACTTGATGGGATTGGTTTTCGAAATGAGCCTTTACGGAAGGTGAAGAGACGCATTTGCTTTTGACGTCTGTTCCTGCGCTGAAGAGAAACCTCTTGGATGTGAGGTGAAGGAAAAAAAACAACTCTCTCCTACATAGAAAATAATAAAAATTAAGATGAAAATCTTCACACACAGATGTACGACTGATACAGTCAGCCTTCCTGTGGGTGGTGAGTCCACAAGAAGATATCTGGGTCTGGACAGTGCTATGGTCAGAGCACCTCAGTGGCAACCTGGCAGCTGGTGAACTCGAACCTGAAACCCTGGCGACCCAAGTCCGCTTCCTTAACCACTAGGCCACCGCTGGCGACCATTAATTACTTTATTAACTAAAATTAGAAGAATAATTATCGTATTTTTCTTGATCTTCTTCTTCTTCTTCTTGGGCCGGTGTGGCTGCTGGTTTTCCAACCAACCAAGAGCAGATATTTCGACCAATCAGCTGTCAGATGACTGAGATCAGTTGATTAAACCTGACCACTCAAGTGTGCTACTGGTCGGTTGGAACAAAAACCTGCAGCCACAACTGCCCTTTGTGGGACAGTTTGGACATGTCTGCTCTACAGCTTTACAGAGTTGTCTCAACAAATCATTGTCCATGTCCCCCTGTCCTCTGTATCTTGTACTCTAACTCTATCTACCTCCATGTCCTCCCTCACTGCGTCCATCAATCTCCGCTTTGTCTCCTAAGAAATGATTAATTCTGAGGATAAACAGCTATAAAGTCAAAGCCACTAGATGGCAGCATTACAGCAAAGAGAGATGAAACTGTATATTTATATACGTACACAGTAGAAATACAGACGCAATCCTTGTTTTTAACATTTTATGGTCTGTCTAAACATTTCAAATTATTTCAACGTACTTTTTAAAATTATTTTTATTTTTAGATCTTTATTAATCCCTCAGGAGTATCCTTCGGGAAATGTAACCCATCACCGCAGTGAGCGGGGGGCTGCCCCCGGGGAGCAGTGTGGGGGGACCATACATTAGCGATAACTTGGCGGTAGGGGGATTCGAACCGAGGGCCTTGCGGAAAAATTGCATTTATCAAATGTGGTAGCTCGGGAATTTACATCGGATATCCTCCGAATGTCTCCCTCTAGAGACCCAGACTAAGACCCTCGATACACTGGAGCGACGATGTTTCCCCGTGAAAACCTCAGAGTTTTCCCATATGAGCTGGAGAAAGTGTCTATGGAGCGGGAAGTCTGATTTTCCGATTGCTCCCCCTCCTTGTTTATGACATTAAAGACTGATTTCCTCGTCATCCTCATCACCTACATATTTCATCTTGTGTTTCAAACCAGTAAGACTTTCTTATCTCTCACCACTGGACTCTCCATGATGCCTTTGAGGAAGATGAGGTCCAGGTCGTTGGCCGTGGTGGAGCTGGTGCTGTCGCTGAGCGTGTCCAGGGTTTGATGCATGGCTTTAGGGAGAGACAGAAACAGAGACAGAGACAGAGGTTTATTCTTATTCTCCAATCTTCTTCTCCACTTACTCTGCAGCTGTGCTTGGACACAGAGAGAAGATGCAGGAGCAAGGAGGAGAGGGAGCAACCTCAGAAGCAATTGCTGTCAAACTCCACTGCAGTTTGACAAGATACGACTGGTGTCCCTCCAGCACAATTCACAAACGGCTTCTCCCACACACGCGTTTACGCGCACGCATTCCATGAAAATAACAACCCAAAAATTCCAAGAGAACACAATATTTTCCCAGTAATCAGTCTGGACGACGTTGGAGACTCAGAGGACGCTTCTACTGACGGAGACACATGAGACAGTCAAACACACTGATATCATTTCACAGCAGGGATCAATTCCAGCAGATGTGACTCCTGTCAGGAATTATTCCATTTTTCACAGGGAACATTGGTTTAATTTAATCAACCAACGACAAGGTTTTTAGTTTTCAGAGCTAAAAATTACCAGGTTGTGTTGAATGGTTTTATTAGAGGAAACAAATTAAATATCTGAAGCCCATTTTTAGACTAATGGTCCAGGAAGGTTGCAGGAAAATTCAAAAACTGCGCATCTGTTACTGGGTCGCAGGGATAGCGCTCTCCACGACTGCCACCCAAATCACACTGCCTTGATGAGGGTGGGGGGGGTCAATTGGACGTCCTTATGTTGGTAAGGATGGTCATATACTCAGAGCACCTCAGGGCCAACCTGGCAGCTGGTGGATCCGAACCGGAAGCCTTGTGGACCCAAGTCCGGTTCCTTAAACGCTAGGCCACCGCTGCTGCCCGATCCTACGACATTAGTGCTTTATTTCTTTTTTTTTTTTCTGGAGAGTCTCTGAAACTTTGCTGAAAATTATAGATTTCAAGTTTAATATTACGTTTTTCAAAACGTCTGGAAAAAACTCCAAGCAGTCTCCACGACTGACACCCAAATCCCACTGCTCCATACTGTCAGCCTTCTTGTGGATGTTGAGTCCATTGGAAGTTAGAAGTGGTTTGGGATGGTCATATTCTCACAGCACCCCAGTGCCGACATGGCAGCAGGTGGATCTGAACCTGAACCCTTGGGGACCCAAGTCCGCTTCCCTAAACTCTAGGCGACTCCTACTGCCCAGTCGTACGACATGAGTACATCAGTTTCATATTGTTGGCAGTGGTGGCCTAGTGGTTAAGGAAGCGGACTTGGGTCTGCAAGGCTTCAGGTTCAAGTCCACCAGCTGTCAGGTTGTCACTGAGGTGCTCTGACCATCAGCACCATCTCGGTCCACATAACTTCTTGTGGACTCCACCCACAGGAAGGCTCACAATATGGTGATTCGGCGCCAACTGTCCATGTGCAGCGGACAAGCAGCAGTGAAAGAATAATTAAAATAAGGAACAATTTTAAATCTGCAAAAAACTCAAACTTCAAGTTTAGTATTAAATAAAACTGTTTTCATCTGGAAAATAAAACTCCTAGACTTCATGTCTCTCTATCTACCGGAAATATATTTTTCCACCCAAATTACGCTGCTCCATACTATGAGCCTTCCTGTGGGTGGTGAGTCCACTGGAAGTGATGTGGGTTTGGACATCGCTATGATCAGCACCACCTCAGTGCCAACCTGGCAGCTGGGGGATTAGAACCTGCAGTCCTAAAGACCCAGGTTTGCTTCCTTAACCACTAGGCCACCGCTGCGTCTACATTCAGTGTATGTAGATGCAAAAGCTACATTGACGGCGAAAAGTACCACATCAAACTCATCAAGTCGCGAGTTAATCCAACTTGAGACAAGAACCTTGTAAAATCATTGCCTTCGATTGATTCTACACAACCAGTGGTTTGTCAGCAGGGGGAGCCAATCCTTGTTGCCACTGACCAGACAGCAGGGGTCACTGGTTCAATTTAAAGGTCCAATCAACTATGGAGCCAGAATAGTCTCAAAAAGAACACACGCGTAAACACGGATCTGTGTGTGTATTCTGAGAAGGACACACAAACAATGCTTCACACGTCAAAATACACGTTTGTGAATTCATGCACGTACCACAATTCACAAAATAATTTGTATTTTTCAGACTCATCTTACGCCAACCAGATTTGTGAGAGTAATTTTGCTACATCACTCGTTTGCAACCAATCACACGGCAGTGTCCCCACGAGGGTCCGTCTGTGGCATCACTAAACTGCGTCCAAGAACCAAGTTTACGTCCTACAATAATGGCGAGGATTCTAGCGTAAGTATCATGTGATAACACACTTACATACTAACAATCCGCCTCCAGGCGCCATTATTGTAGGACGTAAACTTGGTTCGGCAGTGTCCCCACAAGGGTTCTTGGACGCACTAAATGTGTCCAAGAACCCTTGTGGGGACACTGCCGTGTGATTGGCTGCAAACGAGTGAAACTTCTGATTGGCTGGTGACGGAGTGACGTAGCAAAATTACGCTCACCAATCTGGTCGGCGTAAGACGAGTCTCAAAAATACGAATTAGCGTGCTCGCAGTTTCACAAATTAAAAGCACGATGCGCGTACCACAATTCACAAACGTATTTGGAAGAATTCACAAATGTATTTTTACGTGTGAAGCAGATCCGTGTTCACGCACGTTTTTTTTTATTCTGGCTCCATAATCAACGTGCATTTACCCTTACATGTACCATCTCAGCCCCTTATCTGGAAAATCCACAACGTCCATGTCGTCAGACTATGTGTAGAAGCTTTAATACCATGTAAAACACCAGGAAACCCCTTGTTTCTAACACCAGCTCTGCTTCAGATTTTTCCCTGATGATAGAATCAATACCAGCAGCAGGCTAAGCTCAACAGATCCTGGATAATTCTGTTTAATCGACACCAGCGTACAAACGTTCTGTGATAATTCTGTTTAATCGACACCAGCGTACAAACGTTCTGTAGATACTTTGGTTTTGTTATTTTTAGACGCCGCTAAAATCCAACTTTCCTTTCTCCGGTCTGTCTTCCATTCGCCTTTAAAATAATGTTGATCCCTGTGAACCAGTGGTGTCAAACTCAGGCCTGGGGGCCAAATCTGGCCCGCAGTGTAATTATATTGGGCCCACAAGATCATATTAAATATGTACTACAGTTGAACCACCAGTATATAGGCCTTATATACTGGTAGGATTTGTTGTATTAGTGATTAGTGATCTTTGTTATAACACATGTTTTTTTTTTTACGTCTGTAAAAAAAATCTTAAAACATTAAACGGATCTGGAAAGGCTTGTGTGTGTTGATAATAGCGACTGTTCCAGATTCAATGTTCCCGAAAATCAACATTTATTCACAGGCGGTGCTTGAAGACGGGCAAGCCCGGTAGTTGCTTGGGGCTCCGGCCACTAGGGGGCCATGTCAATTTTTTTTTTTTTTGCTGCAGGCAATGATGGATTAAATGATAGGAAAAACAATGGGGCAGTTGGTGGCCTAGTGGTTAAGAAAAAGGATTTGGGTCCACAAGGACCCTGGTTCGAATCCCCCTAGTTACTGGCTCTATGTAGGTGGTTGGCTCATCCAGAGGCATAACTTCCTGAAGGATACTCCTTCATAATAAAGTTCAAAATATAAAAATATAAGATATAATATGCCCCGCAATGTCTTGCTAGGACAGTGCTTCTCAATCTTTTCATGTTACGCACCCCTAGCAAGATGAAAACGATTCGTGCCCCCCTACCCCACCACCCACTCTCCGCTACAACTATAAATAACAGCATTTGTCTATAAAATAGTTCTAGCTACACCTCTGCATAACATCGTATCATTGTTAACATAAAGAAAACAAAAAGGAAGAGATATAGTTCAACGTACAAGGATGTGCAATTACACTTTATTGTGGTACGACGGACAAAAAGCATGTTCCTCAGGGTCACAGGCGCCCCCCTCAGCATCGCACCACGCCCCCCCAGGGGGGCCCGCCCCACACTTTGAGAAGCACTGTGCTACGAGCACCAGGAAACCTTAGCACCGCCCCTGTATTTAATATCTGGAGAAGTGGAAAATATTTACAATTTATTTTTTAATAAATATTCAGTCCAGCCCACGATTTTATGCTAGTTTTTAATTGAGGCCCAGTGTGAAATTGAGTTTGACACCGAACAGGACAAACAGGACAGAAAGACAAGCTTCCGGTCCAAGTGCAGCTCAGATGTTTTAGCATTCAGGTGAGGGATTTAATCTCGTGTGCTGCCACAGTCAAAGGCTAAAACCACCCCACCTATAAACCTTTAATAAAACTGCATCCAAACATCCTTTTCATTTTTTTTTTTACACTTGGATGAGTCCAAATCCCCCACATTATTATCCTGTGCAACTTAATGTTATTCAGGGTAGTGCACAAAAGAAAATGAAGGTGTGGAGAAAAACCCTCAGCAGCAACATGGATATCACACAAGTGAGGAAACACTTTTTAATGAGACGCGGTGTAAAGACTTGAAGCGTTCTCATGCTTTAATTCTTATCTGTTTACACATATTGGCTTAATATTCAAGAAGTAAATCCATGAAGCAAGACTGGTGTGTGACAAATGTGCAAAGAGTGTGTGTGTGTGTGTGCAGCAGGCACAAATAAATCTGAGAGCAGCCGTGGTTCTTGAGTGCCGCTGTCAAATTTGTGACAAAGCAGTAAACACAGCTGCACCATTCAACAAAGGACGCCATTTATATAACTGCAAGGACTTGTGATTTTGTATGAGGAAGTCGGGAGCGGCAGAGAAGTATGTTAGATTGGTGCAGTATATGTATGACAACAATAGTGAGTTCTGCTCAGACGGGAGAGAAGTTTGAGTTAGGACTGCATCATCGATCAGCCCTGAGCCCATTCTGTGGATACATTGGTAGAAGAATGATCCTAGAGATGGAGCTACCAGGTAGGAGACAAAGAGGAGATTGATAGATGCAGTGAGGGAGGACATGGAGGTAGTTGGAGTGAGAGTAGAAGATACAGAGGACAGGGGGAGATGGAATATGTTGATTTGCTCTGGCAACTTCTGAAAAAAGGGAAACGCTGAAAGCGAGACCAATGGTGACATGAGGAAGGGTTTAGTAACTGATGCAAGTTTCCGACGGACGTTTCCTGTTCAGCAACCTTTCATCAGTAACTTGCAATATCATCGTACTGTAGTAAACAGCAAAACAGCAAATCAGCAGTTATCTCCTACACATACATTGAAGATCATAGACTGGAAAACCTGATACAGTAGCTCCTCCTCCCCAACACCAGTGTTGGGACTTACGCGTTACTTGTAACGAAAGTAACGAAACTACTTTTCAAGGTAACTAAAAAAACGTAACTTTACGTTAACCATAGTGTTACTTTTCCAATTCAGTTACTGTGGTGTAAAGGGGCTCGTTACTCGTTACTATCTGTGGTCCAAATGGATGGTTTCTCCCGACCATGTGACTGTGTGGAGGCGGAGCCTGTCTGCTGCCTGTCAGTCATGAGTGAAAAACGGCAGTGCACACTAACTGAACCCATGCGTTGAAAAGGAGCGATGATTGGTCGACATAGGTTAACGTTTTAGGCTAAGCCAATCAGAAAGAGACCTGGGTGGGTCTTCTGGCCTTTTAGGGAAGTACAGTCTCACACACACGCGTGCAACGCAGTACAGCAGCACACACCCTACCTACCTAAGACGATGGCAAGTTGAGTTTATAATAAAGATGTCTGTCAAAATGTCTACATTTCATTATGATAGTTGCTACAGAACACAACACTAAAGTTAAGTGTAATTGTAATTTTTAAAGTAAAGTAACTGGTTTTTAGTTACTTTTATAATTTAGTAACTAGTAACGTGACTAGTTACTTTTTCAGAGCAGTAACTAGTAAAGTAATAAGTTACTTTTTTTAAAGTAACTTGCCCAACACACAGCAGCAATTGTCACCTACTAATCTACTAATCCTACTAATATTAACCTATCTACCTACTACTAACCTACTGATTCACTAACATCCACTGTTCTAGTCTTATCCACTATGAGAGTCACCGTCAGACTCACGGGGCCGCCTAACAATCCAGGCTGTTATTGTTGTGGTTAGAACACAGCAGGGGGAATAACAACCTCTTAGCCGACGCTTAGTGAAAGCAGTTTGTTGCTATGGAGAGACAGGTGGGGAGAGGACGGAGAAGGAACGGAGGGAGGGGGGAAAATGGAGGACACGTTGTGGGTGATGTATTAAGGTGAGTCTTTCTACAGGCTGGACTCTTGGGGGGGTGATGGGAGGGGTTGTCGTGTGCAGATTAGGCTTTTTCCATTTCAAAGAGTTAATAAAGTAGGAATGAAAAAAAGCGGGAAAAAAGGCAGAGAGAATATTTGATGGGGACAGTACAAAAATAGGACATTGTGAGACATTTATTAATGACAATCTACATGAGATTTAACAAAAAACAAAATAGTGGTTTGTTGTAAAAGAAAGAAATTATATAATACTAATAATAAACTATTTATCTTTTGTCTTGTCCCTTTTTTCAGGGGTTGTCCACAGCGAGTCAACAACTTCCATCTCCCCCTGTCCTCTGTATCTTCTACTCTAACTCCAACTACCTCCATGTCCTCCCTCACTGCATCCATCAATGTCCTCTTTGTCTCCTACCTGGTAGCTCCATCTCTAGGATCACTCTCCTACCAATGTCTCCACTGTCCCTCCTCTGAAATTGTCTCTCCTAAAGAGAATCTAAGCATCTTGAACTCCGCCACTTCTAGCTTTGTCTCCTGTCTATTTCAAGTGTCTCTAAAACCAGGTAGGCAGATAGGTAGGTAGGTTGGTATGTGGGCGGGCAGCCAGGCAGACAGACAGACGGATAGACGGATGTATGGATGGGTGGGTTGGTTGTTTGGTAGCTACGTAGCTGGACAGACTGATTGATAGATAGGTAGATAGATAGGTAGACAGACAGACAGATAGGTAGGTAGACGGATAGGTAGCTGGGTAGGTAGACAGATAGAAAGATAGCTGGATAGATAGGTAGGTAGGTAGGTAGGTAGGTAGGTAGACGGATAGATATAAAGCTGGACAGTCAGACGGACAGACGGACAGACGGACAGACGGACAGATAGACAGATAGACAGATAGACAGATAGACAGATAGACAGATAGACAGATAGATAGATAGATAGATAGATAGATAGATAGATAGATAGATAGATAGATAGATAGATAGATAGATCAGACTTATGGTGTTTCCAGCACAAAACACATTTCACTGTGAGAAATGGTCTCATTGTCTCAGCCTCAGGTTCAGGTTCAGTCTAAGGAGGACACTCCAGCAAAGACCTGGCAGAGACAAATCTAGACGCTTTCCTTGGAGAAGGTCAAAGAAAAGTTGTTTTTTTTATTGTGTAAAGGGTGAGTTTGTCCAATAGGACAGAAACAAACAACAGTTTTGGGTTTTTCACCTCAGCCTTATCTCATTGTCGTTGTATTGGAGGTGATGGACAAACAACATCATCTCAGATCATCAGACTTCCTTGTGTCCAGGAGTCCACTGCTGTCTCTGCACTGACTTTATTCAATAATTCCTACATTCTGATTCTGTTCTTTGCTCTCAGTTAATCTAACTTCAATCACTGCCTCAGGAGGTGAAAAATTAATGTCTTAGAAGAAAATTGGACTCCAGTAAATTCCATGGAAGCTTCCACCGGAACAAATGATTCATTTATGAGCAAAAGACTTGATTAATCTGGACTTTAAAAATGGACTTCTGGGTTCTTCTGGTCTTTTAAAGAATAGAATTAGTTTTCTGTGCCTTTTACACAGACATTATCAATATTGAAATGTTTAACAAGTTCAGGATCTGTTGGATTTTACTGTTAAAATATCGGGTTAAGAATTATTTTTTAGGTTTTTATTTTTTTTGTCTTTGTCTTTTTGAGATTCTTTTTAGGCGGAACAAGGACGGACGGGGTCTGATTAAATAGCTCAACGGGCCGCATCCGGCCCCCGGGCCTTAGTTTGCCCGTGCCTGGCATGTCCCTGACATTCATTCACATTGGATGGACGGATAAAAAATAAAACATGTGGCCCGTGGACCATTTGTGGCCCATGAAACGATATTTTGTGGCCCCCACCTTGATGTGAAAGTTGAATTTATTATAATATTTTATAGATTTGTTCTCCACATTTTATGGTCAATCCTATAATTCTCCAAACCCTGAGTCACCTAGTGGTTCAGTGTGGTATTACACAGAATCTATGGGAAACTGATTTTTTTATTAAATATTTTCTTTTGTATTTAAAGCTGAGGAGACAGGATAGTGTAGGTGGCCTAGTGGTTAAAGAACTGCACTGAGGTCTGGAAGGTTTCAGGTTTGAATCCACCAGCTGCCAGGTTACCAGTGAGGTACTGTGGACAGCACCTCACAACAGAAAAAAATGAACCAGAAACTTAGATCATTGCAGCAAATTATTTTTCTGATTAACGAAAGTGAAAAGGGGCCAGAAAATGTCTTCCCACTGGCCACGAATGGTCCACGGGCCACATGTTTGAGAACCCTGGTCTACAGAGTACATTGAACAGAACAGTGTCAACGACAGCAGCGTTGTACATAGTAGGCTTTATCAAGGTAAGAAGACATAAATAAATATTATATTTAGTTTTTATCCTGATCCTGCATTAATAAATTATAACATTTACAAAAAATATTGCTGAAAAAGCGTCTTAAGCTTCTGCTTCTCCATGAGTGAAAACAGGAAAATAGGACAGAAGTTACAATGAACCACCAGAGAGGGACGGGACGTGGAACTTAACATGAATGAAAGTTTTCAGAACAAAAAACCTACTTTCCAGATGATTTATAAAGCGAGCAAAGAATTCTCTGAGGAAGTTCTGGTCTGAATTGAATTGACTTCAGGTCGTTTTGAAGCACAGACGATGTCAACGCTGTAATTTATGGTTCTTTTCAGAGGAAAACACACAAACTGGGGGACACAGGGAGGGCATGTTAGTCAATTACCCCCCCAAACTTACTGAAAAACTAAACAGAGACAACTGTGTATGTCCTCCCATGTATTTGTGATCAAATGAATTTATCCATCCCATCTATTTGGATTGGGAAATACATAATAACCTACTATATAAATTTCGCCCTAGTTAGGTGGGCCGGAAAAAACATTCAAACGGGCCACATCTGGCCCTCGGGCCATTGTTTTCCCAGGTCTTATGTAACATATTTTTGTTGTTGTCATTTCCACTTGACACTTTTGTGAAATGGAGGAGGAAATGTGGATTTTGCGTAAAAAAAAAAAAAAACCTGGTTAGATATGTCAGATCAGAGGAGGGACAGTGGACACATTGGTAGAAGAGTGATCCTAGAGATGGAGCTACCAGGTAGGAGACAAAGAGGAGATTGATGGATGCAGTAAAGGAGGACATGGAGGTAGTTGGAGTCAGGGTAGAAGATATAGAGGACAGGTGGAGATGGAAAATGTTCACTCGCTGTGGCAACCACCAAAAAGGGGACAAGACGAAAGAAGACGTTGAGAAATGAAACGTCTTTCACTCCAAGAAAAAGTCCAGTTGCTGACAACATGACAACAAAACCTTTTGGATATCATGACCTGGATGAATGAGACTCTTTCCAGTCCTAGAGATGGAGCTACCAGGTAGGAGACAAAGAGGAGATTGATGGATGCACTGAGGGAGGACATGGAGGTAGTTGGAGTTAGAGAAGATGGAGAGGACAGAGGGAGAAGGAAAAACATGGTTTTGTTGTGGAAACACCTGAAACAGGGAGGACCAAAGAAGAAGAAGAAGAATAGCCAAGTACCAACAGTAAAAGTTAGATTTTTGTCTCTGTCTCATTTTATCTCTGTGTCTTTTTCCCAGCAGGAGTTTCTGACACGAACCTTCAATCTGTGGATGAAATTCTGTAATTTCCAGTGTTGCATAATGGGAATCGAACCCTGAGAAGAATGAAACTGTCCCGTTCGGTCCACAGCGGTGATTACCTTTGACATCCAACTCCACTGCTGTCATCTGTGTTTGAACTAAACTTCATTGGTCCAACAGACCAGAGAGACAGGAGAAGGTTGAGAGGACGAGGCTTTAGGAACGTGCCAGCTGTGATCACAACACCTTTGCATATAAATGAACACACACACACACACACACACACACGCCCAATCAGCAGAAGGTACAATGCCTCTCCCTCCATCTCCTCCGTACACACACCCGTACACACACTCACAAGTTGCCGACGGCTTGAATGCAAACGGTTCAACGGAGAAGGTTTATTCGTCTCACAGGACAGTAGGACGAGACTGACGATGAAAACACAACTGTCTCCAACAACAGCAGCAGCTTCAATGCCTCTAGATGAGACATGGGCAAACTTTTTTACTCGTGGGCCACAATCGGTCCCAAAATTGGACACGGGGGCTGAGTTCAGAGCAGAAACACGTTTTCTCTGTCTCCTCCATCTCTAGGATCATTCTTCTACCAATGTATCCACTGTCCACTGTCTTCTCTAGCTTTTTCTCCAAACCTTCCTGTCTGTGTTGTCCCTCTAATCACCTCATTCCTGATCCTGTCCATCCTTGTATTTCCTAAAGAGAATCTCAGCATCTTTAACTCCTCCACCTCCAGCTCTGTCTCCTGTCCTCTACCTATTGCTAGTGTCTCTAATCCATCCACCACAGCTGGTCTCACAACTGTCCTTGCCAATATCGTCCAAACACTTTATTTTCCGATACTGAAGCTGTTTGTCCCCCAAAACTAGCTAGCTAAACATCTCAGAACCCTGTGTGTGATTCTAGCTAATTTGTAAAACCCAGGTATTGTGTTCCTTTGTTTGAACTAAGATAAATCCTACATTTTTAATACCCTATATGGCGCCATCTACTGGGTAAAAGCATAACTCCAGGGAAAAGGCAGAAATATAATGACAGTATAGATAATTTATTTAATTTGGACAAGGTTAGCGGGCCGCATTAAAAAGTTTAATGGGCCACATCTGACCCACGGGCCTTAGTTTGCCCAAACCTGCTCAGGTTTAACTGCAGTTACCAACAATTCTTCAACTCACCCATGTGATCTGACATGAGCGAATGGCAGTTTCCTAATAGATGTGGACATACACTGTGAATATTACTGCACACACTGCAATATTCATGTCGTCCATTAATTATGGATCGGATGTATGGCACTTCCGACTCCTACTCCGTGCTGTGAGGGAACACTGACGGTGCAGTATTATCCCAAACAGACAAATAAGGCCCGGGAAGTGTGCGCCACCGGCTGCAGACCGCGTCGTTTGTCTATTTGTGGCAGCAGCAGTGGGACGAGGACTCTTAAACGAGACGTCTCGACACGACACAGGAAGAAGTAGGAAGTGAGGAGACCGGGACACCAGGATAGAACAGGTTCTAAAAGAGAGATTGTTTTGTACGTAGGCTGGAGAGGAACAGAAAAATACAAAACTTCAGGTCTTTATGAGTTGAGGACGACCAGTTCTCACAGGAAGATCGTGGGTTCGAATCCCGGTCATGTGACGGCATCACGGAACGCTCAAATACACAAGGTTGTGTCACTTAAAAATCTAAAGTTCTCGACAACAGAACATTAGTAAGTACCAGATCTTCAAGAGGAAAAAAGACGAGCAGCTCAACCTGAACTCAAGGCTGTTTAACATTAGGGATATCCCGTAATATCCATAATAGCGCTCAACAAATATTAGCAAATTTATGTCATATTCAATAAGACAATATATAGTTTGCAAATTCAGTAGAATCACACATAGGTTTCTGAGATGTTTCACTCAGTTGTGGGGACAAATATCGATATTGGGAAAATGAATCGTTTGGACAATATTGGCAAAATCAGACATTGTTGAAAAGTTAATATCAGACTTTCTTTCATTAGATAATGGATTTCCTGTTGTCTTTCAAGAAGATCAAGCAGGAATCATCACCAGTCCGGAAGAAAAAAAAATTACGATAAAGTTTTAATTTTAACTTTTATACACAGTATCCCTGGCTGTGTGGTATTTTGTTTTGAAAAAAAAAGGAAACCCGAGTCTTAAATCAGGGCTGTCAAACTCACTGAAAAATTCACACTCAGCTAAAATCAAAATAAAAAAAAAATCATCGGTTGAAATGATTAATTATTGGAAGAATTAGACTGGGGAATGTTTTAAAAATAATCTGTGCTTTTATTTTGAAGAGCACTTTTTTTATAGAGCAGCGTGGCATCACTCACAGTCGTTAACAGTAGTTTGCGATAATGCCCTGTAACGCTAATTGACATCCGCCACTTGCTTGTTTGTTTCGAAAAGCGAATTGATCGTGAAGAAAACGTTAATATGACGCTGAATATATTGAGCAACGTTGGTTTTGTTCGCATTTTTTTTTACTTTTATTTTAATTACAGAACAAGTTACTGAATAAACTTCGACGTTATGGTTAGTGAAGCTTTACTGAATGTTGGAATAAATAAAACGGATGGCTGTTTTGGGTTGCCAGGTCAGCTGAAAACCACTATATGTTGCGAATAATAAGGTCTACATATAAGGTCTATATATTGGGTCTATATCAACCAATGATTGGATATAATATGATCTCAAGGGCCAAATATGATTACGCTGTGGTCCAGATTTGGCCCCCGGACCTGAGTTTGATATGCAATGATGTTGATGTGATCACAACAAAATGTGACCTCTATATTTAACGTGAACAGTGGGCAGCAATGAGCGCCCGGGGTGCAGTGGGGGGACGGTGCCATGCTCAGTGGACCTCAGTGGCAGTTGGTGGATTTGAACCTGGAACCCTCCGGACCCCAGTTCCTGAACCACTAGGCCACCACCGCCCTACATTTTCTGGACTTTAGAATCTCCCATTGACCATCAATGCACCAACCTGATAAAAGTGTAAATTAAATAGTATCTGTTAGAAGCTGGACGTCTTTTTCATGGTTGTCCAGGAGGACGGGACAAAGACTTGAAGGAAACAAGGAAGGTTCTGAAAAGCAACCTCAAAAAGTCAAAGCGATCACTTCAAACTTCTTTTTTTCATTTCGTCTTCGCCGTCTGTTTTTCCCAGATTCCCCGGGCATCACATGTTACCCCGTGGTCCTAATCTGTCTTAATCTGTCTCCCCTCGTCCACATCACACTCCCAGCATCAGCACTGGTCCAAACACGCTCGGCCCAGTCAACCTTCTCCTCCGCTGTTACCAAACAAGTCATTTGATTCCCGTCTCTTCCTCATCCCTCCCTCTCACACTCAGCAGGCACAGACTCGTGTTCCTACCTTCTCCTTCCAGCTTGACTTCCCAGCCCTCCAGGGAGTTGGCCGAGTCGCCCTCCTCCAGGGAGAGCCGTTCAAACAGGCTGCCCGCCATCAACAACAACACACCCAGTTACAGGATCTGAGGCAGGCTGCGAGATCCACCTCACTTTCAGTTCTCCTGTTCGACTCTCACTCCCTCTCTTCCTCTCTGCTCCTGGTTCTCTTCCCCTTCCTTTGCCAGAAGCCTCTACTCCGTCCGTCCCTCCCTCCCTCTCTCTCCTCCCTCTCCACCTGCTCTTGACGTAAATGTGTTTAAGCTACGCCTGGATGAGCGTCTTCTCCTCCACATGAATGAATACAGATGAGAGAGAGGCTGGTGTGTTTGAGCTGGAGGAGGTGTGTGTGTGTTATGTTTTCTCTGCAAGAGAAAAGGCAGAGGGAGGAGGAAGAGGAGGAGGATGAGGGAGTAGGGAAGGGGAGAAATATTTTTCTTCACTCTGGTCAAGAGGGGAAAGAGTGGTGTGAAGGGAGGAGGTGGAGGACGAGGAGGAAGGTTCAACACTACAAATTATAAAACTGTAGCTGGGAATTCACTCCTAAACTTCACTTTAGCAGTTGTTTTACAGCCAAGATAAATATTTGCAAAATTCAGAGACACTGGGAATAGACAGAAGACATGAGACAGAGGTGGAGGTGGAGGTGGAGGAGTTAAAGATGCTGAGATTCTCTTTAGGAGAGACAAGGATGGACAGGATCAGGAATGAGGTGATTAGAGGGACAACACAGACAGGAAGGTAGCTAGAGAAGACAGATTGAGATGGTTTGGACATGTTCAGAGGAGGGACAGTGGATACATAGGTAGAAGAATGATCCTAGAGATGGAGCTACCAGGTAGGAGACAAAGTGGAGATTGATGGATACAGTAAGGGAGGACATGGAGGTAGTTGGAGTTAGAGTTGAGGACACAGAGGACAGAGGGAGATGGAAATTGTTGACTCGCTGTGGCAACCCATGAAAAAAGGACAAGCTGAAAGGAGAAGAAGAAGTAAATATTTGCCGAATAATTGTAATCTTAATACATGACTGATGTCCCCTGTATGCCCACCATGCACTTACACTATAGGTAAAAGACAGGAGGCAGAGCTGGAGGTGGAGGAGTTAAAGATGCTGAGATTCTCTTTAGGAGAGACAAGGATGGACAGGATCAGGAATGAAGTGATTAGAGGGACAACACAGACAGGACGATTTGAAGAAGAAGCTAGAAAAGACAGATTGAGATGGTTTGGACATGTTCAGAGGAGGGAAAGTGGATACATTGGTAGAAGAATGATCCTAGAGATGGAGCTACCAGTTAGAAGACAAAGAAGATATTGATGGATGCAGTGAGGGAGGACATGGAGGTAGTTGGAGACAGAGTAGAAGATGGAGAGGACAGGTGCAATCCATAAATTTACTAAAGTTTTTTATTTTTATGCTGTTGTAGAAACGGTGCCAACTTCTCTGGGAGGGACTTTTACATAAATCCATCCCACCTTCAGATGTCCTGCAGCTCCATGGACTTCAGCTCACAATGTTGCTGTTTACAATAAATACTAAAAAACAGTTTCTTATTGGACCTCCTCCAGACTAGAAACCAAACGAGACTCAAAAAAAGGGAACCTCCACCCACACATTTTGACGTTGATGGTGTAGATTTCCTCCAGCAGCCGTTGCTTTTGATTGAACGGCAGCCACGGCTCTGACACTTGGCTCAGAGAAACCACTTCACTCACTGCCTCCATTTACTGCGGCTTTGCTTTTTTTTTTTTTACAATCCTTTATACTTGTGGTTCAACAGTCAAGATAAAATTCAAAGAAAGACGTTGATGCTTCAGTTCGGCTTTTTTTACTGTTTTTTTGTGCGTTTTCTTTCTGCAGCAGCGAAATAATCTTTCACTTCCCGCCAGGTTTGGACACTATTTCCTGTGTCCTGGAAGATTCCCGTCCAGATTCAAACATCTTTAAGAGAAAACTAAGACTCCTAACGACCAAAGGTCTGCAAACAACAGGAGTGGAGAAAACCTTTCCTCCAGGGACCGGTGGTAACCAGGCACCGTCTGACAATTATGAGACAACAATCTGTAGGGACTTGTTTTTTTTCCACTTGCAGCCCATGGGCCACATGCAGCTGCTGGTCGAGTACAATGTTTTTAGGATAAATCTTCAGATGATAATTTTTTTTAGCCGTTTTATTTCTACAGAGACAATCCCAGGAGTTGCCTGATGGGGGCGCAGTATCACAGGGTCTGTCACATGACCGAACAAAGATTGACGCCCACATTTACACCAATCGACGACAAAGCCTGGAAAAATTAACATTACGCAGCAGGTCTATGTAAGCTCTCGGTCATCCTGGTCTTTTCTCGGAATAATTACGTCGGACGTAGCAGGTTTCTAGGTGATGTTTCACTTCTTCTTCCAGAGGCGTCTTCAGTGCTAATTGACTTTTTTGAGGCTGCATCCCACTGGTAGCAACAAGTTTGGATCACTCACTGACTCTCCTGCTTAGTGCCTAGCCTTGTTGGCTCTTTCTTTTTTGTAAACGTAAACTAAAATTGTGTATGAAGATGTGGATTCTATTGCCTGCTAGCCTGCTCTGAGCGAGGAGCCCTTCATCTGTCTTTCACCCTGATGTTTCGCCCCACTAGATTTTTTCCTTGGGAGTCGTTCCTCACCTGATGCTAGCGTCTATAGGGGCGGAGCATTGTAAATAACTTTGTAAAGCACACTGAGTTAGAAGTATATCATATTTTCACGACTATAAGGCGCACATAAAAGTCTTAGATTTTCTTCAAAATGTGCAGTGCGCCCTGTGTGTGTTGTTGTGAGGAGGACGTAGTAGAGGACACCATGAGGACGTTAAAGGGGGAAGTGTGGGCGTGTTATTGTATATAAAAACCACACCCTATAATCGGGTGTGTCTTATGTGTGTGTTAAATATAGCAATGGGACACAAAAATGAGACTGCGTCTTATGGTCGAGAAAATACGGTAAATAAACTGATTGGTATGATTTGATACCAGTCTCCCCTGCTGCCACCCAAATCACACTGCTCCCTACTGTGAGACTTCCTGTGGGTGGTGAGGTCACTGGAAGTTCGGTGGGTCGGGATGGTGCTACGATCAGAGCACCTCAGCGGCAACCTGGCAGCTGGTGGATTAGAACCTGAAGCCTTGTGCTACCAAGTCAACTTCCTTCAGCTCTAGGCTACCATAACTGAACCCAATAGGGTTTGGCTAGCAGGATTAAAACGCCAAAGGCGCCACATCTGGCCCTGGGGACCGCTCAAGTCTTAAGTACTTGAGCAGTAAAGCTTCTTCAAGTATCCTACAATGTCAAGTTGCCCTTGAAGTAACAATTTTTTGGGTTGTTCTATGTTTAAGACCCGACATGTCCACACGGTTCCACAAAGGACTGGTGTGGCTGCTGGTTTTTGTTCCATCCAACCAAGATCACATAGTTTGACCAATCAGCTGTCTGATGACTGAGATCAGTTGATTTAACCTGTCAACTCAGATGTGCTACTGGTTGGTTGGAACAAAAACCTTTGTGGAACGTTTTGGACATTTCTGAAGAAGAAGAATCCAAGAAAAGACACCCTCACACACAGACCACCAACCTGAATCGGAGCTGGTCGTTGCCACAGGCATTGTTGGAACTGTCTTCTCCTGACGTCCACCACCCAACGATTAGCTGTAACGAAAGAAATACACAAAATCAGCACAAAAAAAATCACACAATTTAGAGAAGAAGGACGTGGAGACAGGGACAGGTGTCCTGCAGGACCAGAGTCGGGGAATCGACAAGGAAAAACACCTGCTCTAGTTGGAGCTACACGTTCTCCACTCCAATCAATCAACCTTCTCTCTCTCTCTATCTGTTCTCTGGCTGTTGTACAACACACACACACACACAGTCTGATTTTCATGAGTTGCGAGGACCAGACGTAGACATAAGATTTAAACCAGCCCAACAAACATATGATTCATTTCAATCCTTGCAAGAAAAACACACACAAGAAATTCACCTAAAACACACACACACAAACACACACACACACCATCTGTCTTTATTAGTACCTAAAAATAGCAAACAAGTTGCTCTGGCGACACACAAACAATTTATGTCAGCATGTCCATCAGGAAGATTATTATTAGCAACAGTTGGAAAGACATAACTGGGTGAGAGAGGCAGAGAGGCAGGGAGAGAGAGGGGGGAGAGGGTGGACAGGCCAGATCACATTAGCTCAGAGTGGAGCTCTGTTGATGCTAATGATCCTTTTACGCAGGAAAACATCCACAGGCTTCAGAGGAGCAGAAGGAAACAACAATCTGTCATCGACTGGTTAAGGAGGACAAATAAAACCAGGGGAGTTTCAGGTTCTTAGTCATCTTAAAATCTCGACATTAATTGGCCTAGTGGTTAAGGAACCTGACTTGGGTCTGAAGGGTTTCAGGTTTGAATCCACCGACTGCCAGGATAGCACTGATGCCACTATTTCCTCTTTTCACCGCTCTGTCTTTTCGAGAGTTGTTACCTGTGAATAAGCAGCGGTTGCATCACTACGTGTTGAAGAACCTAATGATAAGAAAACAACTTCCGCAATGTTGTTCACACCCACCAGGACTTACCAAACATTCATTCCTTCATTCATCTTAATCTGCTCCTCCATGGTGGCGCCACCCAAATCACATTGCACCATATAGTTAGCCTTCCTGTGGGTGGTGAGCCCACAAAAACTTATGTGGGTCTGGACGGTGCTATGACCAGAGCAACTCGGTGGGTTTGTAGCTGGTGGATTTGAACCTGAAGCCATGTGGACCCAAGTCGGCTTCCTTAACCACTAAGTCACCACTGCCGACCACTAACCAAAATATTTAATGGTAAAAAGTTCTGGGACTCTGGGACTCGGACCCATCAGAATGTCACTGTAAGTGGAACCTCTGCTCAAAAGCACAGGAACAGTTCTATTTAGACCCTTTTTGGCTTTTTGAAACACACCCCTTTGGCACCTTAAGTAGACCATGGGAGCTACCAGATGCTCTAGGGCAGTGGTCCCCAACCACTGGGCCCGGGATGCAGAGTCATCGATACAAGATTCTAACTATTTATACCGGTCTGGTAGCAGAAAATTATGGGCTGTGTGCACTGGAGAAATCCTTGATTGTGCCCATGCACAGTTAATTCGGGTAGGAAGATTTTATAGGTAGGAAAATATTTCAAAACATTGGAAATTTAATTTTATTAAGGGGTATTTATCTGCTACAACTTAACGACCGATCCGTGAAAATAGTACGAGACAATTAACCGGTCCGTGGCGCAAAAAAGGTTGGGGAACTCTGGTCTAGGGCATTGGTTGGTGACACCTGGACCAAGTAAAGTCGGCAAGCATTTTCAGGACATTATCAGACCTCAGATATACACAAACTAAACCAGCCACTGGGGGGCAGAAGCCAGTGTTTTTTAATGCTGGTCCCAAGCACGGAAAATTGGTGAGGGTTGCATCAAGGACGGGCATCCGACGTAAAACTTTGGACGAATCAAAGATGTGAGACAACAAAATTATTTCCATACCAGAAGTTGGAGTTAAAGTTGAGGATACAAAGAACATGGTGAGATGGACATTGTTGACTATTGCTGTGACAACCCCTGAGAAGAGGGGACAAGACGAAAGGAGAAGAAGAAGATATGGACATACTGCGAATGCACTCGATCGGGAAGCATGCTAACATCAGGTGTTTCCGTCACAGACGCTGTGATTTCACAGGAACCTTGCTGCTCTCACCAGGCAACAGACAGTCAGTAGCTCCGCCTGGTCGTCAAGGCGAAGGACAGCCGTAGCTGATGATTACAAACAATAAAACAAAGGGACGAAGTAGGACAAGTGTATGTCCCAGTCAAACAGTAATAACAATGGTAAATAAAGCAGCTGAGCTGATGAAGGGAGACTATTGTATCCATGGATGCTAATTCCTGGTTGCCATGACAATAGTTGTCAAGGATGGAGTCCTCACTGGGGAGGAACCGATCCCAGGGACGTCTGTGCAGGGTCACAGTGTGTAAAAAAAATGTCTCTCAATGTCAACACGTGATGAAGAGGAAATCTTTTCCTCTTCATCACGGTGGAAGCTGTTTGTTAGATCACGTAACGTCGTGGGAATTCCAGAAATGATCCCAAGGGGGCGGTAACGACCCCCCAGTAATATGTGCCACATGTCAACTGCTTCCGTTTTGGCTTCCGATGGCATTTATTTAACAAAGTGAAGACGTTAATTTAATTCCCCGGATGAGATCACATTTGTCATTCACCACCAGAGCAGCTCGTATCTCCAAACTCCGGTGCAGGATGACATTTTTCTTCGGTTTATTACTTCCTTCCCTTCCTCGTCCTCGTAGTCTCTCCTCCACTCTCTCATTGTCATCAAAGATTAATAACAAAATGTCCTGCGGCTACGGGACGTCATTTTAATAATTTCAGACACAGAATTGTCTTTCCCAAAAAATCCTGTCTGTTTCCATGTCCAGCATTTTAAGACGAGCTGTGTTACAGTTCAGTCCACAAATATTGATCTGTTTGAACCGTAAACTGGACGAGTGATGAACTGGGAAATAAAACACAAAAGTGAAGCAGCCTGAGAGACAGAATGCAGAGATTGTCTTCCTTCTTCTCCTTTCAAGGGTTTCCACAGTGAATCATCCTTTTCCATCTCACCCTGTCCTCTCCATCTTCTAACTCTGACTCCAACTACCTCCATGTCCTCCCTCACTGCATCCATCAATCTCCTCGTTGTCTCCTACCTGGTAGCTCCATCTCCAGGATCATTCCTGTCCCTCCTCTGAACATGTCCAAACCATCTCAATCTGTGTTCTCTAGCTTTCTCTCCAAACCTTCCTGTCTGTGTTGTCCCTCTAATCACCTCATTCCTGATCCTGTCTATCCTTGTCTCTCCTAAAGACAATCTCAGCATCTTTAACACTTCCACCTCCAGCTCTGTCTCCTGTCTTCTACCTATTCCTAGTGTCTCAAATCCATCCATCATGGCTGGTCTCACCACTGTCCTGTAAACCTGTCCCTCCACCTTAGCTGACTCTCTTCTATCACAGATCACTTCTACTCATACATATCCTGCACCAGTTTAACATACTTCTCTGCCACTCCTGAGTGGATGTCCACACATTACAGTCAGTTCTGTTTTCAATCCAGGAAAATCAAACAAGATGTCGTTGTAAGACTCCTGGGAGAATTTATCCAATCACGGGACACGTATGTGTTGCCTTTTAAGGTAGGGCCAGCTAGAAGGCCCTGACGTCTTAAACTGGCAAGACATCGTAATTTGTCTGTGCGCTGAAACTGAACAGGCTGCGTCGATTCACTTACAGCGCACAGAGCCCTCACTTCTGAAGGCCCTGGCAGATTTCATGGAACTCGACAACACTAGCTAGCTGAAATAGGATTGGATAAGATGTTTTTATCCAACTTTTAACAAACTCTTGTTATATTAATGAAAAAAATACAATTTAATTAAAGATATTTATGAATAAATGAATTGATTTTTCTTATGTTTAGGCCAGCAGAGAAGGCCTTGCTGGCCCTGAAGGCCCACCACTGATCTAATAAAAGCCTGATTTTTCAGATGAATCTTTACAGAACAACACGTTCACTGGCTGTAGGAGCTTCTACCTCTGTGATATCCAGGGGATTCTAAGCTTTTCTGCAGAAAATCTGATCAATATGGTTTGGGTCTTTAGTGAGACACGTTTGTCCCCCGAGGCGCAGCCACAGAATCCTGCGTGTGTGCAGAGAAATAAGAAAAGACCACACAGCAACTTCAGAATCTCCAGCTGGACGAACACACTCTCTGAAAGGGGGAGGTGTCTTCCATCCTCTGATGTTTACCTTCACGATCGCCAAGGAATCAGTTTGGACAATATCTGTGGGGATGTTGTCTTTGGACGGGCTACAAGAGGCGCTGCAGAAACCCAAGTCGTGTTCTGGTGGACTAGAGCGTCAACACTTCCTCCCTGGTGATTTTCTCACCAACGGTTTTTTTCTGCTGCACTGGCACAAAGGCCCTGAGGTTGTACAAGTTGTAGGTCACTGTGTCTCAGCAGAGACAGACGTAGTAGACGGTGTGTGTAGTTGGGACTCTACTGTTGACTACAACCAGGACGAAAAAGAAGATGTGGACGTCACAGGTGGAGTGGGACAAGTTCAGACAAATATCAAAGATAAAGAGGAGAGTGAGATGTGAGACATAATATAATTATGATGCTGAGACAGACAGACAGACAGATAAGGAGGCAGATAGATAGACAGACAGACCGACAGACATACAGGCAGATAGATTGACAGAGAATTAGACAGACAGGCAGATAGATAGAGAGTTAGACAGACAGAGAGACAGACAAGGAGGCAGATAGATAGACAGAGAGATAGACAGACAGGCAGATAGATGGACAGAGAGTTAGACAGACAGAGAGACAAACAAGGAGACAGATAGATAGACAGGCAGATAGATGGACAGAGAGTAAGACAGACAGATAGACAAGGAGGCAGATAGATAGACAGACAGGCAGATGGATGGACAGAGAGTTGGACAGACAGAGAGACAGATAGATAGACAGAAAGACAGAGAGATAAATAAACAGACAGATAGACAGAAAGATAGACAGGCCAAGGGACAGATGGGCAGTTAGACAGACAGACAGATAGATAGAAAGTTGACAGATGCCTGTCTGTCTGTCAACATAGACAAAGATACATAGAAAAACAGATAGAGACATGTACAGTGAGACAGACACACAGACAGAAAATTGATAGATAGACAGACAGACAGACAGACAGATTGACAGACAGACAATACTTTAACTAACACCCATTATAATTTCTCAGACCAAAGTTGTTTGTTTGACTTTTCTTTCCGTCCCCGAAGTTCCATCAGATTCAAGGCTGCAGCGAAGTCACAAGTGGTCGACCAGGTGTTTGTGTCGCAAGTGTAAAACGCTTGGAGCTGTTCCCACAGTGAGGCAGCAATAAAACACACAAAACACACACACACACACACAGACACACACACACAGAGACTGGCATCAGGCCTATAAATAACCCTGTGCTCCCACAGGTTCAGCTCCTCTCATTACTTTACAAGAGAAAACTGTTGTATCCAAGACAACCGCGAGCGGCTCCTCGCTGCTTTAGTCCTCCACGCTGCCTCACCATGGCAACAAGGGAAAGTGCGTAAAATAATCACACGTTGGATCAATGGAAAAGGCTCTGAGCTGTACTGTAAAACATCGGAAAAACAACAAACGTAGTGTCAGAGAAAATCAACACTCACTGTTGACTTAACATCAACTTCATTCAATCCATATTTGGTTAAAAATGTTTTTTTGCGGAAACACTTGAAATTTCACGACAACTTAACGATGAATTTTTATTATTGCGTCTAATGAAAGTTGGACTGTGACAAGGTGCTGATGTTTCATCTCCTCCAGCAGTGATTTACCCCACGACCAGTTTTACCTCTGTCTCTGTCTCCGTCTGCTCCACTTTATTAGATTTTACGTCCTCTGCAGTAATTAATCACTGGTTCCACCAAAGCAGTAAAAACAGACTGCACCGCCATTAATGAAGACACAGAAACACCACAGGGCGTCCAACAACCTTTTCTTATTGTTGACGTTGGAGAGACTCAGACCAATCGGCCTTTTCAACACCCACACACACACATGTGTATATATGTGTGCACATATATATGTGTGTGAGTCACAAATATATAGATACATATACTGTATTTGTATTTTATATATGCATAAATACATTTACATCATTTTTAATTAACAATACAATAAATAATGCAGAAACCAATAAATAACCACACACACATGATGTATATTGTATATATTCATATATATTTACACATTTTAATAGATTATTCAATACACACACACACACACACACATACATACGTATATAAATATATATACAGTATATGCATATATATTTACATATGTTTTAATAAATTATTCATTAAATAATGTGGAAACTAACATTTGTCCATATATATGGATATATAGTATATATGCATATATATATTCACACATTTTTAAATAAATTATTCATTAGATAATGCAGAAACTAATATATATCCATGTATATGGATATATATTAAGATATGAGATATAAAGATATACCAATACACACATATATGTATGTATATGTACACATAGACACACACACACATACAGTACATATATACACACATATACTGTATAAATGAAATGCAGAGGTCACATTTACTTGCGTGCAACAGTGTGTATGGCAATGTAACACAGTCAAAGAGTTTGTTTACCTTTCCTTCCTCTATATAGATATATATTTTATGTATTTTAAAACATGTTTTTACGCAACAACTTAACTAAACTATGAAGACCCTTCTTTTCCCTCCAACTCCTCCAGTCTGGTGCAAATACTTGCTTTATTTTTTGTTACCAGACAGACCTATTGAGGAAGTTTAGACTAAAATAGACTCAGTGTGAGGACTATTTCTGTCCAACATTCTTCTGGGAAATAAATATATTAACTTGCAAAAAGCCACATTCTGTTCCCATAACAATCATGGTCATTTCTTCCTCTTCCTGCCTTAATAGGAGAAGGTCCTGCATGACTGACTCAACATTTAAGGATGTCCTCCAATGTCGGTAAAGACAAAACTGTAGGATATTTAAGCCTAAAGGACCGATAACAGCATGAGAATGATGTGGACGTCTCTCCATTCATTTGTGCCTCCACTGTGAGAGAGGACGGATGATTAATGTGATCCATCATGACACAGATGAGAGACCACAGTGTGTTGTCACCTGTCTTAAGGTCAATTTAGTTCATTATGAGGGGACAAACGTGTGTGATCCCAGGTTAAATGATCTGAGGTTTGACGACGAGGACACAGATTAATGAGTCAGATTAAAAAGTACTCTGTCAAAGGATTCGTGCTGAAGATATCAAATTTAATTTAACGAACACAGTTACAATTATTATAATGAAATAATATTAATATGATTGATTACATCGCAATAATAATAATAATGGAATAAAAGGACTGCCGCGCTGCGAGAAAGTCAAGTCTAGACCAGACATGGGCAAATATTTGGACTCTTGGGTTAAAACAATATATATTTATAATAAATATTAACAATATTTTTCCTTTTTTTTTACAATATCTACTGGGGAAACACTGGCATTGCAGGGAAAAGGCCAAAGTATAATCGTGATATAAATCATTGGTATAATTTGTATAAGTTTAAAGGGCCGGATTAAAATACCCAACAGGCCACATCCAGACCCTGCACCTTAGTTTTCCCAGGTCTAATTTAGACTTGGGGTGGTGGCCTAGTGGCTAAGGAAGGCTTCAGGTTCAAATCCACCAGGTGGCCCCTGAGCTGCTCTGATCATAGCACCACCCAGACCCACATAACTATCAGTGGACTCACCACCCACAGGAAGGGTCACAGTATGGAGCACAGTGTGATTTGGGTGGAGTGGTGGAGACCGCTGCCACTGACACCAAGCTAATATTTTCTCTTCTGGTCTACAGAGTACCACTATTGGGTACCACTGTTTGACACAGGGTTGTGTAAAAGTCATGAATAAATGCAAATAAATTCAGCGGTAACTTGGCAATTGGGGGAATCAAACCTGGGACCTTGGATGCAAATCCGCTTTCTTAACCACTAGGCCACCCATAAAGCAATAACGCTGGAGTTGCAGAGTAAAAAGATAGAAATATAATGCAACAAGTATAGCAGACCGTATTAAGAAGCACGACAGGCCACATCTGGACCCCGAGCCTTAGCTTGTCCAGGTCTCGTTTTGACAAACTTCTTCTTGTCCTTTGGTCTTGTCCCTTTTTTCAGGGACAGTGAATCCTCCTTTTCTATATCCTCCTGTTCTCTCCATATTCATCTCTAACGATGGAGACTTAGTGGTTAAGGAACCGTACTCGGGTCCGGAGGGTTCCAGGTTCGAATCCACTAACTACCAAGTTACTACTGAGGTGCACCAACCATGGCATCATCAACAAACACTGCCCACTGTAGTGATGGGTTCAATGCAATAATCACATTTTGTTGTGTGGATCATAATAACAAGTAGCTTGTGTTCCACACTTCACCACTAGAGGGAGTGTCCACTGGTATCAACCAATGGCAGGCACACTGTAGGTTGAAACTATGTAGAGGCGAAGTATTTATATTGAATGGAGACATTACAATTACATGACCAAAACAGACCGGCAAAAGCCACCGCTTGCGACCCATCGATGGGTTGCACTCCAGGGTTTGAGAATCAGTGAAACAGCGCACCTGCCCAGGTCTGCGGCTGCGGGCGGTATGTGAGCTGGATGAGATCACTAGAAAGCTTTACTGGAAAAACAGCATAGACTGGTAGTAACACAAATGAGGCGACGCATTCACGCGCGCGCGCGCAGACACCTGCAGCTGAGTGTTATGGACCTCACCTGCTTCTCTGTCTCCTGTCCTTCGTTCCTCTGCTGACAGATTGTCCTCCAGATCTATGAGAACCGGAGGATCTCAGCAGCAGAGCTTCTGCCTCAGTCCTTTCTCCGCAGTCACTTGTTCCTCCACCTCCTGCAGCAGCAGCGGGAGCCCGAACACTGCACTCACCGACGGCTATCTGTAACCCGCTCCCGCTGAAGCACTGGTCCGTGGATCACAAACCCATTCTCTCAGCTTCTGGTCCCAGTAGATGTCCACTGACGTCCAGGAAGAGCTGGAGGACCTGTCCTGTGTCTCAGCGTGGTCTCTCCTCCGAGTGAAGTTGAAATCCTTCCTCCTGTCGTCGACGTAAACGCGTGCGCCAGCAGAAATGGGATTTGACCGAGGTGCAAATAAGGTTGTTCACTGCCATCTAGTGGCCATAAGAGCAACTGCAGCAACCGAAGGAGTTGAAGATCGGTGTAATTCTCTTTATTACATTCTGTCTTTATTGTAAATTGTTTTTTTTTTATAAAAAGATATTATTACATTATTATTTTTTCTTCTACAAACAACACAAGAGCAGACAAACTGACAGACTTTGCATGCGATTACAAGCAATAGAATGAAGAGTCACGTGGTCCTCCAGAGACCGCCCCTCCCCTCACGTGTTGTATTTCTGATAGTTTGGATATTTTCACCACTTTTCACTGTCGTCTGATCTGCAGGAGGACAAACATCGTTACACAACAAGTAAAACAATGTGGACACGAGATTGAGCAGTTTTTACTGTTAACTACGAAGAATGACAAAAAATAACGTGGACAGACATCAGTCTGTGAGAGAGGACATTAGTCTGACTGGTAGAGAGGACATTAGTCTGACTGTGAGAGAGGACATCAGTCTAACTGGTAGAGAGGACAATCATCCGTCTGTTAGAGTGGATATCAATCTGAATGTTGGAGTTGATGGACATCAGTCTGTTAGAGTGGACATCAGTCAGACTACGAGAGTGGACACACATCAGTCTGACAGGGTGGACATCCAGTTGGAGAGAAAGGACGTTAGTCTGATTGATAGAGTGGACATCAGCCTGGGTGTTGAAATGGGCAGGCGTCAGTTTGACAGGGTGGACATCAATCAGGCTGTAACAGTGGACAGACATCAGTTTGACTGTTGGAGTGGACAGACATCAGTCTGACTGTTGGAGTGGACAGACATCAGTCTAACAGTGGGATTGGACAGGCATCAGTCTGACTGTTGGATGGACATCAGTCTGACTGTTGGAGTGGACAGACATCGGTCTGACTGTTGGAGTGGACAGACATCAGTCTGACATCATAACATTATTTTGAAGCTATTTACCCTTAATTTAACAGAGAAGCAACAGTTGTCTGTCTTTTATTTTCCTCTATAAATCCGTCTCACAGTTCCATAATTGGTCAAAATTATCAGTATCATCTCACTGTGGTCCAGTCAGAATTGATCCACTTTTTGGGCCCCGAACCAGCATTTTGGAAACAGTGATTTTAAACCCTAATCCATCTTTTATCTATACATTTCAGATATGTGTTTATATCAAACTGAAAAGTTACAAAAATTCTCTTTATCATCTGACGAGACATTGAACTCATCCTGACACCAGAACTTGATCTGTTCCTTCAGAGTCTGGATCTGATCCGTTTCTCTTACCGCGGTTCATCGTCCTGGTGTGAATTCGCTCCAAACAGGAGCCAGGCCACGGTCTCCTCTGGAGTGGACCTCCTCCCGTACCTGCACAGAACCAGAACATTGACACCATGACAACGTTGACGTTTTTCAGCTCTGTTCAATCCAGGAGTCAAGCGAGAAAAGCAGACTTTTCCAGGTGACCGCCTGGACCCTGTGTCCAACCAGGCGCGAAACAACAAGATTGTCCAACTTAATAACAAAAAAAAGGTCAATAGTCTGTAGACACTGGGGAGGAGACACAACAGAGTCACTGATGAAAACACTGAGTGGATTTATTACAGTCATTAACTTTTCACACCTATGACACATGTGAAGGTTGTGGGTTCAAACGCCCAGAGTCGTCAAAGAGTTTTATTTATGAGGTTTATATGAGTTTTAATGGTGGAGGACGATCAACGTAGGACATTTATCTTCTCTGTTTGTCCAATAAGGCTGCGGTTCATTTTCAGGAGTTTTCCTCTAGTGCCGCCCTATTGTAGGACTCCGGTATAAATGTCCAATAATAATATATTGCGTGCCTTTAGATTAAAGATGATTATTTATTATTGAAAAAGGGTGGAGTTCTTATTAAAATGTCTCAGTTCTATGGAATCAGCTGTGATTCTTCTCTGAATCCTCCTCTTAATTCGCTTCTACTGCTGGTTCCACTCGTCAAACTGCTCCATACTGCCTTCTAGTGGGTGGTGAGCCCACTGGTAACTGGTGGATTAGAACCCTTTTGGATCCAAGTCCTCTTCCTTAACCATTAGGACACCACTTCCCCAACTGTAAATGATCAAATATATTTATACAATATGTCTTTCATTACATTAATTAATAATATATAAATAAAATATATAATAATGTGTTCTATCATATTTTCTGTCTACAGCAAACTTTTTGAATATTTTACTGCCATATATAAATATACACATACACATATATGCACATATGTGCATATACATATACTTCTATATACACAAAAATATATATCCCATATATATATTTATAGTTAACAGCTACAGTCCGTGAATATTGGTTTTACATGTACTGTCATTTGTAAATATACACACACATAAATACAAATATATAAATATATGCATGTAGATATACAAATATACACATACACATACAGTATATGCATATACATATACTTAAACATGTGCATATACATATATACTTCCGTAAAAATAAGTATATATACATGTATACACTCTTATATATATTTACAGTTAAAAGTTACAGTTGACACTTTCTCCACTACTTAATCTTTAAATATGTATATATGTTTCTTCTATACATATATATATATGTTTTCTGTACTTTCCACAGCGATGTTAAATATTTTTTGGGGTAAGAAAACAACCATAATGGAAGCCTGTCCCCACTGGTCCAGTCTCAGAACCTCCCTGGACCACAGCAGAAAGACAAGCCTTTTGGATATTTTACTGCCATATATAAATATACACACATAATATATAACATACACATAAACACATATGTGCACATACATATATACTTCTATATAGACAAAAATATATATCCTTATATATATTTATAGTTAACAGCTACTGTTTGTGAATATTAGTTTTACATGTACTGTCATTTGTAAATATACACACACATAAATACAAATATATAAATATATGCATATAGATATACAAATATACACATACAGTGTATGCATATACACACATATATATTAGATGTATATACACATACAGTATATGCATATACATATATTTAAACATATGCATATACATATATACTTCTGTAGATATAAATATATACACATATATACACCCTTATATATATTTACAGTTAAAAGTTACAGTTGACACTTTCTCCACTACTTAATCTTTAAATATGTATATATGTTTCTTCTATACTTATATATATATTTTCTGTACTTTCCACAGCGATGTTAAATATTTTTGGGGGTAAGAAAACAACCATAATAGAAGCCTCTCCCCACTGGTCCAGTCTCAGAACCTCCCTGGACCACAGCAGAATGACTTCTATATAGACAAAATATATATCTTTATATATATTTATAGTTAACAGCTACAGTTTGTGAATATTAGTTTTACATGTACTGTCATTTGTAAATATACACACACATGAATACAAATATATGCATATTCATATATAAATATACACATACAGTCTATGCATATACACATATATTAGATGTATATACACATACAGTATATCCATATACACATGCATATACATATATACTTCTGTAAATAAAATATATATATATACATATATACTCTTTTACATATATTTACGGTTAAAAGTTACAGTTGACACTTTCTCCACTACTTAATCTTTATATATGTATATATTTATGTTTCTTCTACACATACATATATATATTTTTTTCTGTACTTTCCACGGAGATGTTAAATATTTTTGGGGGTAAGAAAACAACCATAGTGGAAGCCTCTCCCTACTGGTCCCTCAGTCTCAGAACCTCCGTGGACCACAGCAGAAAGACAGTGTCAGATGATGAACCAACTGTGGAACCTGACCCACCTCTGTCTGGTGATCAGGTTGACGTAATGCCTGACGGCTGCGTGGTATCTGGCCCAGTCCGCCGGTGAGGCGTTGTTCCCAGGACTCTCCGGTTTGGGAGGATAGGCTTCGGCCAAGCTGCTCCAACACGACAGCAGACAGAGGAGGAGAGCGGAGAGGAGAATCCAAGACCGGAGAGGAGCGGCCATCTGAGGAGGAGCAGGAGGAGGAGGAGAGAGGAAGAGTCACTGAAGTTTTTCTTTTAGTTTTTTTCCATGCGCTAAAAGTCTTTACGGTAATTTTGGGTTGAATTGTCAACGGGAAGAAAGTGAGACTTACTTTGTGTCCCTACAGTCTGATGCTGATCTGTCTGTCTCCTCTGGTCCTCTGGGTCACTGCGCTCTCCGCTCCTACGACTATTTATCCAGTGGGATGGATACCTGACGTGGACCGACCCACACTTGACCACGCCCCCAAGTCACTTTTCCTCCACAACCAGCTTGATGAGCGGTCTGACAGATGCGGTGACGTCACAGAGCGACCAGAGTACTGGGTTATATTAGTGTGGAGACAATGTTTAGAGACGAATATATAGAGGGAGAAGAGAGGAATGGTGAGGTTACAAGGAGCAGAGGTGGAGAAGGTGGAGGAGTTTAGATGCTGAGGATCAACTGTTCAGAGCAGTGGAGACTGTGGAAGAGAGGAGAAGAATAGA
>JAFBJS010006327.1:48829-65854 GCA_016785265.1 Paraplagusia blochii
GGGACAACACAGACAGGAAGGTTTGGAGAAAAAGCTAGAGAAGACAGATTGAGATGGTTTGGACATGTTCAGAGGAGGAACAGTGGTTATATTGGTAGAAGAATGATCCTAGAGATGGAGCTACCAAGTCGGAGATGAAGATAAAGGCCAAGGGGAAGGGTGATGGATGCAGTGAGGGGAAGAAAGACGGAGAGGACAGGTGGAGATAGAACATGTTGATTGGCTGCGACAGCCCCTGGGAAAAGGGACAAGTCCAAAGGAGATGAAGGAGGTGGTGAGAAGAATGTTGGTATGGTATGTGGTTATTGATACAAGGCCGGAGCTTGGGGGACGTTTTTAGTCTGCTAACTTATTAACTTAATATTTCGCAGAATTTGTGTGTGGTTTATTCTATGTTGTTAAAAACACCAAAACTAACACAACAAAAATATACTGTGATATGACATTGTATTAGTAATATGGTAATTGATAAATATCAATTTTATTTGTTGCTATCAGTAGCATTTACCTTGTCTTTATCCATAATAACATCTGAGACCACTCCAAACTTCTCGAAGTACTCAGTCAGCTCAGTTTGAGAGACTTCAGGTTTGATGCCACTGACGAACACACTGTGTTCCTCCTGGCTCTTCCTGGTGCTCCTCACCGAGCTCAGGGTCTGGTGTTTGCGTCCCTTCACATGCTGTTCCAGACTCGGTTCTGGAGGACACGAAAGATAAGGAATATTTAATATGAAATGTTATTCCCGGTGAAGAAAATATAAAAAGTTTACATCGTCACAATAACGTATTCTCCGAGCTTCATGTTCTTAGCACAGAAGCTACTTACGGTTAGGCAAATGGACGTTGCACAGAACACAGTGAAAGCCCTTTGGCGTTGTTTTAATGTCACTGTTCTGTTCCATTGTTGTAACTGAAATTGAGTGGACGAAATAGAGAATGTAAATATTGACATAAAGCAACTATTTTGACGCGAACAACGGGACACGCGCCTCTCAAATTTCCCTCCACCAACGTTTACTTCCTGTTTGCCGTCGGTCCGTCTCTCAAATGGTTCCGGATGAATCTTACGTAGCCTGTTTACGGTTCCTGAACTGCGAACATAAATGTACTAAAATATTAAATATCTGTTAGGTGTTAATTCTTAAGTTATACGAAACACGTCTGGTGGATAAGAGTAAGATTTCCCTGTGTATTATTCGATAAATTCTATTGCCAGTTATTCCTGTATGGAACTAGAACGTTCCTAATTTTGGAATATCAAGTTTGCCACATTTGTCTTTTACTTTTTGACTCCCCTCTTTTTGAAGACCAGGAATCTCAAATTCAAATAAGTTGAGGGCATTTTAAGAAGCATAGGATTTACCATAAAAATGGAGAGAACAAAAATATAAAATATTATAAGCGAAATTTCATTCCATCGATCTCTGATTTGGAGGGTGAAAAGAATGTATATCACCATAATATAGGAACATAATAAGAACGTAAACATTTTGATTAAATATAGTCAAACATTTTAATAAAAATAATTAATTCGGAAGAGTAAGACCTCAGTCAACAATAACAGAGAAATGTAATAAAAATGAAAAATTTTTTTCATTGTACAAAAAAGGTTTAATCATTTTTCCCATAAAAAGCTGCAGTATTTCAAACAAATAACATACAACTCGTCATAAAACAATGGTTAAGACAAGATTCCCTGCCGTTTTAAAACATGACTCAGAAAGGGAGGGAAAAAAAAACAGTGCTTTAAATCTAGGATTTAAAATATTCCATGAACAGGTAAGGATAAAGATAATGTGAACAATAATATATATGTATAAACACAAATGTCATCATTTTCTTGCGGATCTTCCTCTCCTGGTTTGCGGCTGTGTCTCGGGCTGAGCCTCCGTCTTGGGGACCTCGTTGACTTTTGCGCCACGTCTGGCTTTTTTCATGGGTTGAACTTCGACAACATCTTCTGAGAGATCCTTCTCTTCAGATTTGCTGGTGTCGTCTTTCTTCTCTGGTTCAACTTGGTCTACAAGCTTCATCTTTCTGCCTCTTGCAGGCTTCACAGGGGTTGATTTGGGAAGTTCAAAGACCTCCATGTTCGCCTTCCAGCGAACAGATCTCTTGTTGGTTTTGGAGTCTTCTGGATCAACAGTGTTTTCTGAATCAACAGAGGGATCTGGCTGTTCATCTGGTTTGGGTTTTGCTGCTGCTCTTCTTCCTCTTTTCGGAGGCTCCGCTGGGTTTGACACAGGTGAGGAAGGTTGGTGTGTGGGTTCTAAGCTGGACTCCTTCACGGGAGCATCAGTGGCTCCTCGACGTGCTCTCTTGGTTGGAACGACTTGTGAACTGTCGTCTTTGACCGATGTTTTGACTCCTCTTCTCCTGACCGGTTTAGTAACTGAAGCATCTGGTTCAACGATGTTCTCCTCAGCTTCTTGTAGATTTTCTGAGGTCTCCTCAACAGTGGCTACATCCTCTTTAACAGCCACCCCTCTCCTGCCCTGTCTGGGTTTTGTTGACGGGACAGCAGGTGTCTCTTTCGCCACACTGGACTCTGAGCTCTCATCATCATCCTGGCGCTTCTGAGCTGCTCTTCCTCTCCGTGGTTTTGCAGACACGGGAACGACAACCTGTGGTTCAACGGCAGATGTAACTTCAGCCTCCTGAGGCAAAACTACTTCAGTGTGGATTTCTTCTTTTGGCTCTTCATCGTCTTGCTGGGTTTTCCTGGTTCGTTTCAACTTCTTAGGTTCTTCACTGACCAAATCAGTGCTGTTCTCCGTGACCTTTTCTTCCAGTTTGGCATTTCTTCCTCTCTTGGTCCTGACTAAAGGCTGTGACTCCTGCTTCGTCTCTCCATCTTCAACCACAGGCTCGTCGACCTCTGTTTTCTCTGGCTCTGTCTGAGGCACCTCTGGGGCTGGTGTTTGTTTGGTTCTTCTCCCTCTGACTACTCTCGCTGGTGCCACCTCTGCAGTTTGGTTTTTCTCTTCAGTGACATGTGAAGAAATCAGGTCAACGACATCTTCGGTTTTCTCTGGTTCTGGCTGCGGGGGTTGAATGGATGTTAGTTTTGCTTTTCTCCCACGCACCGGTTTAACCACAGGCGTCTCTGCAGCCAAATCACTTTCAGCCTCAATTTCAAGGTCTTTTTTCTCCAACTCTGGAACAGCGGCAGCTTTTCTTCCCCGTCTGGGTTTAACCACGGCCTTCTCTGCAGCCGAATCATCCTCCACAGCCACAGGTTCAACTTCAAGGTCTTTTTTCTCCACCTCCGCATCAACAGTCGTCGGTGCAGCTTTTCTTCCCCGTTTGGCCTTAACAACAGGTTCTTGAGCAGGTGTTTCAGTTATTTCCACCTCGGTTTTCTCTTCTGTTGGTTGGGTTTCTGCAGATTTCTCTGGGACAACTTCAGAATCGTCACTGGCGTTAGATTCCTGCAGCTTCGCTTTCCTTGCTCGTGTCGTTTGACGAGCAGCAGGTGGCGCCACGGCTTCAACTTTCCTTCCCCTTCTTCCTCTGACTGGTGCAGAGATTGTAGGGTCTTCCATCTTGTCTTCCTGCTCGTTGTGAATTTCAGGCATTTTTGCTCTGGTGCTTCGACCAGATTTTTTCGGAACAATGGATGCGTCTTTGTCGGCTTCCACACCAGGTAATGTCTCAGTTACTGGGGACGGAGCAGCTGTTTCCATGATTTCTGATAGTTTGTTAGTGTCTTCATTTCCTGTCGGCACCACCTCCACTGAGTCACAAACATCAGTTGCATCTAAAAATAAAACAAATGAAAAATGAATCTCGCAAATAACCAAACCAACAACTCTAACTGAATTAGAAAGCAGGTGAGACAATACCTGTATTCAGATCACTTTGCTCTGGCACGGACTCCTGGACTTCAGGTTGCTTTCTTCCTCTTTTTGGCTTAGAATCCAGCTTCTCCTCAGGAACCACAAGATCATTGGTTACAGAGTCTTCTTCCATTGGGAGTTTCTGTTCAACCTCTGATTCCGGCAACACTTCAGTCTTCTTTTCAGCCTCTTGCACCATTTCAACCTCAAGTGCTTTTTGGACATTTCTTGTCCCTTTAGATTTGACAGATTTTGTCTCAGCCGTGAATTCTTCTGCCACAACTTGACTATCCTTGGTCTCAGTCTTCGCATTTCTGTTCCTTGTTTGTCTGACAGTAGACGTGGCTGGGGCTTCAGTTTTCTTCCCTCTTCTTCCTCTGACTGCAGCAGGAGCTTCCGTGACCTCAGAGGGCAAGGAAACCTCAGCTACCTTGGCGACGGCAGCTGTGACAATCTCCTCATTGACAGGTTTCTTCTCAGGGGCGACCTCAACCTCAGGATCCACCTCTGTGACAGGGTCAACTCTTATCTCCTCTTCTTTTTGTTCTTCAGATGCAGTCAGAACTTCAGCATCTTCATCCATAGAAACCACAGCATCACAGACAGTTTCCTGGGCAGGAGATGGTTCGCACACGTCTTCAGGCAACTCCTCGCTTGTTTGATCGGAAACGACAGCTTCTGAAATGATAACAGATGATTGAGCAGAGTTCTATGTAAACAACGACTGTCTGTCCTTGACATATAAGAACTAGACAAACCGTCTCACCTTGGGGAATGTTGTCACAATCAGAAACTGCTTGATCTTCAAGCTGTAGAGTGAAGAACAGCAGAGGTAAATGTGTGATTATTTCTTTAACACAAATTGAGCAGAAATCCAATAAAAATGTACTTATCAGTGAACATTGGTTTCAGTTTTACCTCAATGGTTTCTTCTTCTGCACCATCAGAAAGTGGTTCTTCCAAAAGCTCTGGGAGTCCATCAAAGTCTTCCAGCGGAGCATCATTCTTCTGCCTGGGTGACTTCACGAGTCTCTTAATACCGAAGTTGTCCTCCACCGGTTCAGTTTTTTGTCTGGGAGTTTTCATGATCCTCTTCAAACCAACCATGTCCTCCACTGGAGTACCTTTGTCCTTTGGCGTCTTGAGTATTCTCTTCACACCTGTGAGGCATTCCATTTGTGTGGCCTTCGCGTTTGGCGTCAACATGTCCATTCCTTCAGATGCAACTGGACCCATATCCTCATCCTCTGAAGCTTCAACAGCAACTGGACTCATACCCTCAGCTTCAGCAGCTTCAGATGCAACTGGACTCATATCCTCAGCAGCTTCAGATGCAACTGGACTCATAGCCTCAGCAGCTTCAGATGCAACTGGACTCATATCCTCAGCCTCTGAAACTTCAGCAGCAACTGGACTCATAGCCTCAGCCTCAGCAGCTTCAGATGCGACTGGAATCATAGCTTCAGCAGCAACTGGACTCATACTTTCAGCCTCTGAAGCTTCAGCAGCTTCGAGTTTTTCTTGAAGGTCTTCAACTGCTCCGTCTTCCCATTGAGGAATGTCAAAGATTTCTTTAAGTCCAGTGAGGCAATCTCTTGGTTCAGGCTTCTGCTTCGGTGTGACCTGAAGTCTCCCTCTGATGTCCTCCACAGGCTCCACCTTTTCTTTGGGGGTCTTCATGATCCTCTTTACCCCAGTGAGGCAGTCCTCCTTTTGTCCAGGTTTCTGCTTAGGAGTCTTTAAAAGTTTCCCTCTCAGATCCTCCAAGGGCTCCGCCTTAGGCTTCGGGGTCCTCATGATCCTCTTCACTCCAGTCAGACACAGGGGCTGGTCTGTCCCTGGTTTCTGTTTTGGTGTTTCTACCACGTCAACACTTTTTGGGTCACTTGACTCTTCTTCAATCTCCAAGACTGGAACCTCATCCACAAAGCTTGATTCTTGCTCTTCATCCAGGAGGCGTTGTACAGCTTCACTGTTAAATCTTCTGCCTTTGGCTGTGGACACCACGCTCAGGGGCGACACCATCATTTCCCCTGTGAAATTATTTTTTACATTCAATCAGCAAAGGTTCTCAAATTCCCAGAAAAAGAAAAAAATGTGATATTTCTGTCACACTGCACCTGGTTCTTCTGGGGTGTTCAAAACCGAGGGGTCGACCACAGTTGTGTTTGGAGCTCCCTCTGGTGACTCGGTGAGACTCTTGTCTATTACAGACTTCCTCTTTTTTCCAGGCGCAGGTGTTTTGAACATCTCAGTGATTCCTAAATGTCATTAAAAACAAAAAGATTGTAAGAAAGAAAAAAAATGACACGCAAGTGAAAAATAGAGCTATAAACTAAACTGTTACCAGTCAGATCTTCATCCATCTTCATGTTCTTTTTGTCAAATAAAACATTGGCGACCATCCTCGGAGCAGCACCAGTTGGCTGGACCACCTGACGTTTGTGGGCTCTGCCCACAACGATGGTCATCGGTGAGTCGGCGTGTCCAGTGCTGAAGTGGTCCTGGAGTTTCCTTGCTGGTGTCTAAAGATTTAAAAATTATATTTATTACCATATGTATTAATCACCATTAGCTGAAAGTTATTTTAACTGGAATAGTTTTTGGTTTGTGAATAAAATTGAGAACCCGAAAAGTTCTTTACCTTAGGTTTGGGTGCAGCCTTCTTAACCACTTTTTTAACGACTTGCTTTTTAGCTGGAGCAACCACGTTGGTCTTAGCTTGTCCAAACTTAACAATGTCTGCAAATGTTTTAACTGAAAAGAGAGAAGAAAAAGTAGGTGTTAAATTAAAGAACCATCATTCATATCTCCTAAAATCCAGGATGTACATACTTTTCATGGAGGCTCGTGAAATTCCACTTCTCCTCATGACCTTCTGAGCACTTTTGGAAACACTGGGGGTCTTCTTTGTGGTGCTCTTCATGCTCTTCCTTCTTAGTGGTATCTTTGGAGTCACACCGACTGTGGGCATTTGTTCAGGCCCAGCATCCTCACTGACTGGAGATGGCGTGCTGATGCGTGACACGGAGAAGCGTCCTTGCTGCATGGGTGTGAAGGTTTTGGGATTCACAGGGATTTTTCCTGGTGTCTCCTGACCTGGGGTTTGAGGCTGTTTGTTGGACTGAGGGGTTTCAACCTTTGCCCTAAGTGGAGTTTTTGGATAAACTTTAGAAGATCTGGATTTGGGCGTCGTGGCTACGGGTGATGCAGCCTTGGGAGAAGACGATCTGGACCTGGGCGTCTTAGCTACGGGTGATGCAGCCTTTGGAGAAGACGATCTGGACTTGGGCGTCTTAGCTACGGGTGATGCAGCCTTTGGAGAAGACGATCTGGACTTGGGCGTCTTGGCTCCTGGTGATGCAGCCTTGGGAGAAGAAGATCTTGATTTGGGCGTCTTAGCTACGGGTGATGCCGTCTTGGGGGACGCAGTTTTGGATTTTGGTGATTTCTCAGCAGGCATTTGAGCTTTTGGGGAAGCTTTCTTGGTCGTTGGTGACTTCTTCAGAGTCTGCTTTTTTGGACTTTCCACTTTTTGCTCTTGTGAGTGAAACTCCTGATTTAAAGAAAATGCATTCAAAATGGTTAATTGGAGAATTTTTAAAAAAAGAAGAAATAAAGAGATAAGACGTGCAATACAATCGTACCTTCATTAGGCCAATGACTGATGTTCGTCTGAGAAGTGACTGCTTTGGTTTCAACAGACACAGGCTCCTGCGTGGAGTAGCACCTTTACATAAGGGAGAGTTGGGGGGCAGTCGTTTGTCAAATAACTCTGGACTCAAGTAACCTCCGAAAGAAACACGCTTCTTCTTTCGCTGTGGTGACGACAGCTTGGCTGAAAGTTCTCCACTCTTGCGTTTTTTTGGCAGTTGTTTCTCTGAGAAAAAAAAAAAAAGAAGAAAAGTTAGTAAATGTTCAGACATATTACAGGCTTGAATTAATGCATTTAGGCATCAATTACCCTTTTCTGCCTTCTCCACATTTCTTGGCGATACTCTCCGAGCTATCTGCGCGCTGGTCGGTTCTTCATGTGATTCTGTCATCACAGGCTTAGTTGGTGTCGCACCATTACTTTTCCTCCTCATTGGTGATTTTGGTTGATCACAAACTTGCTCAATCACCTCCTGCACAGCAAACTTCTGTGGGGTAGAATTGCTCTTCTTCTGAAGAGAAGCAGTTTCAGACTTTGTTACATCCTTGGCTGCTTCTTCTTCTCCTGCTGCCCCAAGTGTCTTGGGAACGAGCCCAGAAGACTCTCTCTGCTTCTTCAGAGACTTGGGGGTTCCATTGACGGCGTTACCATCAGCTCCAGCCAGAACTTTAGCGCCATCTTTCTTCGGTGTACTTTTGCCACCCGTTGAAGGGGGAGTTTTGCCCTTTTGCTTTGACTTGGGGGTTTGGAGAAGGCTCACAGTAGAAGATCTCTGCGGGGTCTTGACATCCAGAGACTTCCTATACATTTGATACAATTCACTAAATGGGGAGTTGGTTTTGTGGACGTCATCCTCTTTGGATTCAAGCTCCATGGTCTTCTCCAAGGAGCGCTGGATGTTGTCATGGTTGGTTCCATCTGTAAAATTATAGAAACTGCATTAACTATTGACCATATGACTTCAATCTCTTTCTAAATATAAAAAAAAAGGCCTTGTAAATATATATAAAATTTATTATGTCACCTGTAAAAACTTCAGAGACCCTCTTTTCTCCATTTTCATCAACCAGTTGTGGATCTTGAAGAACCTAGACACAAAATATATTGCTCAGCAAAATGTACCTTGACCAGTGGTTAAAAAAAATAAATAAAAATAACTGCAGAGTACTCAGTAACTCACCTTAAGAGTTTTAGTTTTGCTTCCAGTGGATGATCTTCTCTTTGGTGTCGGAGCTGGAGGATACTCGAACCTAGGACCATATTTTGAAGTTAGTGAGATGCCTCTCTTTAACACAAACCAAATCAGTGTAAACAGAATAAAAACTAAAGAAAAGCAAAGTCACGCAGATACTGACCTGAAAGAACGATCAACAATGGTTATCACATCTCCATGCTTCAGACGTTCAGACTGCTGCATGGTCGTTCCGTTCACCCGTGTTGGATTAACTGAGCTTAAATTTGTCAAAATCACCTGAAAGACAAACAGGAGAAACAGCTTAATACCATGTGGTTGGACGAAAACCACTGACCTTTTTCTATTCCTACCAAAGGTATTGATAGATTAACAGTGTAAGACCCACTAGGATATTTAAAACACACTTTAAAACAGTCTTTCAAGGTTTATTTACCTCCTTATTTTCATTCAAATCAATTCTGCAGTGCTCCTTAGACACCGAAGGAAGCTGAATACGGATGTCACAGTCGGGCTTCCTGTTGAGACAAAGGAAAAATAAACAAACTTTAAATGTGAGAATCATCTGGTCTGAATTCAGAATATTTTGTATTTGAAGGAATGATGACAGAGGACAGATCAGAAAACACACAAAAATCTTAAGCTAATCACTGTTTGAAATATTAGGTAAAAGTAGTCGCCTTCAAAGTAAAAGTCCCAAGACCTAGATAACTCCAACTTTAATATTTACTCAAGAATAAAATGGTTGTCTTTGAAAAACAGCAAAAGACTTGGATGTACGTCACAGAACAGCCCAACATCTAGGTCTGGATATGGGCCCTGGCACATAGAATCAGAACAAGCTCTACGGGCTTTATTCTTTGTCATGTTTTTCAATTAGTAACAAAACGTTTGTTCACTTGTACTCCTTATTAGCAACCGTGAACGTTAGGAATCAAACCGAACGACAACAACAGCATCAACATCCGTGACTCAAACCTGATGAAATTATCTGACGTAACCACCGACTTGACAAATACAGACTCCACTGACACCAAGTCAATCAAGTCCACCTACCAGGCTTTATTTCACAGAGAAGACAGCGATTTTTGAGGGGTTCACATTGAGTGATAAAGTCAGCAATGCCAGGAGAAGATAAACCTAACATTACACGGAACTTGAAGTTTTGACGCTACAACACGCTTGTCATTTACTTAGCAACCGTACACAGATG
The DNA here is from genome assembly GCA_016785265.1 of Paraplagusia blochii. Classification (NCBI taxonomy): domain Eukaryota; kingdom Metazoa; phylum Chordata; class Actinopteri; order Pleuronectiformes; family Cynoglossidae; genus Paraplagusia; species Paraplagusia blochii. The sequence continues at coordinate 58,731 of JAFBJS010006327.1, forward strand.
ATCCTACAACAGCGATGGACACGGTAAACATTTGACAGTTGAGCAAGAAATAAAAGCAGTTATTTTGCTTTAATATAAGATACATCAAAGTCAACAATTTCAACATGAATGTAACCCACACTCAGAAGAGCACAGTAACCTGTTGTCTTAGGACACAAGTTTTTGTAAGAAAAAAAAAATATAATGCTGGAATTACATGGTATTTGTGTTGTGATATCCATGCCAAGTTATTTATTTCATTTCTGAAATTAAACTGTACTTCCAGACTAAAGAACTGATCCAAAAGATTCAAGGGTGATTCCCATGAACTACTTCTAAACATCATGAACCAAGGTTACATTTCAGTGTAGACACTGCACACTAGATATAGCAACGTTGCCACCAGTTAGCCATCTGCACATTCCTGGCTAGCTGAAATGGACTGAAGCTAAACACACTTATGTATTTGAAATAAATGTTCTTCTAAACCAGTGGTCTTAAACTTAAATTGGTTAAGGGCCTCTGACCCCACTGTCATTTCACCAAAGGGCCATATTAGCAGTTTTAACAGAAGAAAAAAAAGGCAAAAATGAAATAAATCAGTTTCCCATAGTAATACAACACTTCAGACCAGTCTTGTAGTACTCACACAACAGTGTCTACCACTGATTGCATCCAACAAAACCATTGACTTGCAGTACAATCCTTCTATAAATCTTGTGGGCCGAGGTGGGAGCCACAAAATATCACTCTAGAGGTAACAAATGGCCCACAGGCCTTAAGTTTAACACCCCTGCTCTAAATGGATGACTAGCTACTGAATTACCCAAAACACGTGCAACAATTTCCTAAATTCATCAACGTTGTCTGGTTCGTGGATAACTCTGTTCCCTACAAATGAGATTTTACAAAACTCTTCATCACTTCGCGTAAAATTGACCGAAGAGACGAAAACTACAGTATATCTAGAAAACAAAAAAAAAATTGACGTGTTACCTAGTAAAAAAAACAATACCACGTTGCCATTTAAACTAAAAGTGTAGTAAAATAAAGTCAGTAAAGCAAGTGGAGAAATAAAAAAGAATAAATAATCTTGTGTTAAAGAACTCACCTTCCAAACAGACAGTTGGCAGTGAGAGGAAACTCGGTGCCGTCTGTTCCGCTTCTTTTTATCACCACTATTTTACCGTGTAGTGGCATTTTTGTTACCTTACCTGGAGGTGACAGAAAATACACCGTTAAAACAGCAAGGTTTACATCAAAACACACCATATTTAGAACATTTAAGTCCATTTTAAAGCACTTTTACGTAACTCATTTACGAGTTACTAGTCTCCTTGACGTGATCAGATCCAGGGACATAAAACACAACATACCACGTGTAGCGACACATCGACAGTAACACGTAGAAAAGCAGAATTTCATAAACTTTCACCACGTTTTTAATCATTTAATATGTTATATTACGTACGTCACAGGACGTAAAATGTGCGTCACATGAAGCAAAAAGCCGTGGTTACATTATATTCTATAAAAACGCAGCAAAACAAAAATATGACTTTACCTGTATCTCTGTTCACAAATGCGAATGCGTCTTTAAATCCATAAACTTCGACGGAATTGTGTCGAAGAGGAATTGAACTACAATAACATGACAAGCATGGAAGTACCGTTAATTTCACCCTACGCTACGGCGAAGATAGTTGACTGACGACTAACCGACGACAGGCAGCAGCTCGGTCTTCACTCTCGCCTTTAGAGTTAGTACGATATCCCTCCGCCGAACTACACTCACACGTTAAACCCGTCGAATTAAACGCGTGGTTTTTGGTTTAAGTACTTATTATATTGTTGTTATATATTTATGCGATTGCATCAATTTACTTTCATTTGTATGGAATGTGTATTCCGAATTAACGTGGAGGGACTATTTTGTTTACACTGTGGTGGAAGGATACTCTGGCTTCGAGTCAACGAAGTTTAAAAATATTTAAATCTTCGCGCGAAGCCCTGTGATTGGACCAAACGTCACCAGCTACGTAAGAAGATGGCGCACAATGTGACCAATAACCGTGTTTCTGTGAACAACCGACGTCACAAGAACAACCAACGTCACCATTTCAGGCTTAAGCGATATCTGTCTTAATTTTGGTCTCGAAGGACCAGGTAAAAACGTATTATTATTATTATTATTATTATTATTATTATTATTATTATTATTATTATTATTATTATTATTATTATAGTTATTAGAAATAATTATAATGTGAATAATATTTCTCCAATTCCTTATAATGCACACAGTTGCCCAAAAATATTGTAACAAACCCTAGTTGTTAACAATAATTGGATTACACCAGTTAAGAAATACTTATCTAATATCAAATATAAAATTCTTACAGAAAAAACCTTAGATAATTAAAATTAATTAAAATCTAAATACGAAAACTCGCATAATTGTTTTATTCTTTTCCAAGTTACTTGTGAGTTGATACAATATTTAAGTTAATACATATTAGTGAAATATCAATTTAATTCGTAAGTTTCATATCTAATTTTTGCGCCCCCCAGTGGTTACAAAATGTACTTCCAAAGTCATTGTAATCGCTAATTCCTGAATTAAAACTATATTTAAATCTCTAGTAAGTTACAGATTTATCCTTACTGACCTAAAAAATGTTACATCATAGACAGAGAAAGAGAACACACAGACACCATTTAATAATTATTAAATGTTCATTTTATTTTTTAATCTTTTTTTGTTGTTTTTTTTTTCTCTTTTTTCCAAAGTCGCTTGATAATCTTGACAAAAATTGCAACATATTTCCATACTTCTAAAACTTGACAGGTGCATCTGTTGCTATTCCAGATTAGCTGTGGAGGGAAACGTTGTGCGCCGTTCTGGACATGTTTAGTCCTAAAATGATGAAAAAGCAGCTTTAACCGTACAAATTAAAATAACACAAGAGAGGGGAGATAGAGAGGGAGAGAGAGAGTCAGAGAAAGAGGGAGAGGAAAGAAAGAGAGAGGCTCCACACTGGCATCCCATGTCGTAACGTTGCGTGGTCCGTGTCTCTCAACACAAGTCCTGGTCGTCCAGGCCAAAGTAAAGTGAGTGATTGAAGAAAATCCAGGGGCTCAGTAGCAGACGTGTGTTTGTTTGTGCATCTGTGATTGGAGGGTTAAGGGCTGCAGCACAGAACATTTACAAGGAACAGGCCAAGCACACAAAATTGATTCCTTCCTGAGACGTTGGATGTGTACAGTAATGGTCTCGATGACGTGTGTTGGGGACCGTGAAGGCGGTTTGGCATTCGGGGTCCAAGGCTGATCTGGATCCGGCCCAAAAAAAAAGTCACAAATTGTTTTGGGAGATTTGTCAGAAAGTTGTTGACCAAAACCACATCGGGGAGATCCACTGTTCTGAGGGATTCCAACAAATCCCTTCCACTTCAGATCCACTCAGGGTTTGTTTATAAACACCAGAATTGACCTCTTCCTGACGCCGTGCTGCTGCGGGTCTCACACCCGACAGTGTTTTCGTCTGGTTCAGAACGCCTTTTTTTTTTTGCTACATGCCCCCCCCTCAAAAAAGCTCTACCCCAACTGGAGTGATTTATTCCCTCCGCTCTTTACCGTTTGTCCAAAAAATAAGCAAAAGTGACTGTTTGTGAAAAAACCACAATCTGAACAGCCAGTGATTGGTTAAGGGTCTGCCCAGTATTTAGTAGGACACGAAACACGATAGAAGATCCTTCAGTAAAATGTGCTCAAAATGTCTTTTTTTTTTTCTTATTTTTCTCCAATGACTCACAATCCTATGAACAAAAAAAAAACACAGAAGGTTTAAAAAAAAAAATCAGGTGAAGTCTAAAAACTCTTCATAGTTTTAAAGAAATGAATACAGCTTATATACACAAACTCAAAGGCTACTTAAAATACACCTTAAAAATGAATCTTCATTAATTTGATTTCTTGAAAGGACCTGTGACCACATCATATCATACAACTGAGTTCATACAATCATTTTTTTTTCTCCATTCTCTTGGAAGCGACACAAAAAGAAAAAAAAAAAAAAAAAAGGAAAACAAATCCAACCTGGAATAGTAGGTGATACTCATTGCGACTTGTTTTCTGTGCAGGTTTGAAAATGTGTGTGTGAGAGTGTGTGTGTGAGTGTGTGTATCGAGCGGAGAGACGCAGTTTCATCCTCTGACCACACGGAGGACATCGAACTCCTCACGTCTCTCCTGGTTCTCTCCATATTATGTGTGAAAGGATTGAAACGGTGAAGCCTTACAACAACTTCTAATCTCAGAAAACACGTCCTCGCGTCCATCCGCTGTCCCTCACTGGACACGTCCATCATAATAAGTTCCTTAACTTTTCTATATATATTTTATATATCTTTTTTTTTTGTATGAAATCTGTTCTTTGAAGGTGGTTAAAAAGAAAGGAAGACCCTGGAGTCTTTGAGGAGGAAGGTCTTCTACAGTCTGCCTCAGAGTACGACCAAAAAAAAAAAAAAAAAAGTGTCTGGTGTTTCAGTTCATCAGTTCATACTCGTTGTATTCCTTGTCCTGCGACGCTCCGACCGTTCTCGGCTCCATCGCGCGCCGATCTCCACCTCGTCCAGGTTAAGTTCCCATTAGTCTTTTTACGAGAACGGTGAAGAAGATGAGGAGGAGAATGGAAGGAGGTGGAGGAGTCATCATCATCATCAGCAGTGTTAACGGTGTGTGGTCTCTAGGAGGCGCCCCGGCTCCCCCTCTGGCCGGCCCGGACTTTACCTCACCCTCAAGCCAGCACGGTGTTCCAGAGTGAGAGAAAGCGGATGAGGAGGTGGGGAGTCTCAGTGATAGGAGAGGGAGGAGGTCGGCTCTGCAGGTCAGCAGTCACAGTCAGGGCCTTCCTCCTTCGCTCCTCCTCCTCAGGACATTGAAAGGAGGAGAAGAGAGAGCGCTGTGAGGAGAAATAAAAAGAGCGAGCCAGTTCCGTCGCCTACTACGGTGAATGTGTGGCAGGGCTGCTTTGGGCGGAGCTGGGGGAGAGGCTGGAGCTGCAGCTACCAGGGGGGGCGCCGCTGGCCCGTCCACCTGTGGCCCCACTCTCCAGACCTTCAGAGTTTTCGAGCATCTCCTGGATGAGAGGGGGCATGGAGCCGGGAATCTCCATCTTGAGGGTGATGACTCGCTCAGCTCCTGTAGGAGAGACGGAGAACAAAGCAGGGTGGTTATAGACTGGTCTTCAGGATGGAGAATTAGTCTGTAGACCAACTGGAACTAAGTCTTAGTCCCGGTCTCGTCAACAACAATTTATCATAACTAAGAGTTAAGTCATTTACATAAAGATTAGACTAAGTCAAGACAGTGAGTCCTGCTCAAGATGGACAGTCAGTCACGGAGAAGCTATCAAACTCATCTGTGTCCTCTAGAAGGCGCCGTACTTTTAAAAACATCAGAACAAACTTTACAGATGGTGGAAGGGTGAAGTGATGTGTTTAAGTCCTCCAGGAAAACAGAGCTTCCAGCTTTCAGTTTATTTTTGCTAAAATTTGCTTAATTTTTTTTTTGATAAAAATAATAGATTATTTTAAAGAATAATTGATCTTCACATAGACAATTAAATATAGAGAACAAAAAAAAATCCATAACATCTAGCGAAAGTCTCCCAAGATTAGAATCATTTGGGACAAAGACTAACTCGCAAACACGTAAGAAACAGTTTCTGAAATGCAACATCGAGGTCCAGAGTGTAAGACTGACCTTTAGCGCTGATGCTCCTCAGGTCTGTGATCTTCATCAGCATCTTGGGGAACATGTGCGGTTTGTGGGGCCTCCTTTTCCTCACGTATATTTTCAGCGCCTCCAGTAGAGGCTCCTGAAGGACGTCCACTTTATCTGCCTGCTCCAGGTCCTGGCGATCTGTGGACAAAGAGTCAACACGACACAGAGTTACTCTACCAGTGGAAGTCTGTGAAGAATCTCATTCATCAAGGTCATGATATCAAAAAAGGTTTAGTTGTCAGCAACTGGACTTTGTCTTGGAGTTGAAAGAGGTTACTTTCCTCAACTGAGGAACTTTTATCAGTTTCTGGTTGATGTCAGAGGAACTTAAGTAGTTCTACTCCTTTAGGCCAGTGGTCCCCAACCACTGGGGCGGGGTCCAGTACTGGTCCGTGGGTAAATTGGTGCCGGACCACAGAGAAATAATGTTTCCTTTTGTCCCCATCTGTCTATTACTTCCACTTGATCCATACCCATATCAACAAAAGAACTGACCAATAGAATGGCTAGGATTCCATCATTAATACTACAACTATATTTGATTATTTGGTTGATCTGATTGATAACAATAATAAACTCATGACGCAGAGTCATTGATACAAGATTCTAACTTCTTATACCGGTCTGGTAGCAGAAAATTATAGGCTGTGTGGACTTGAGAAATCCTAGTTGTGTGCATGCACAGTTGATTCAGGTACGAAGATTTTATAGGTAGGAAAATATTACAGAACACCATAAATTTAATTCTATTGAGGGGTATTTATCTGCCACAACTTAACACTTGTTTCTGGGTGGGATCACAATAATTGTCTGCTACATGTCTTTAAACGTCTTTCAACTCCAAGAAGTTGCTTACAACTAAAACCTTTTGGTCTACCAGTGTAATGACAACCCTCAGCCACTAGGTGGTGATCAACAACAGGGTAACAACTCCCTGGGAATCCCTGCTTCACAATATTTTCACATGATTTTGGCTTCTGGGTTCTCGTTCAAAGGGATGGCCGTACCTCCACAGAGCAAACAGATGGCGCTGAGGAGCCCTGTCTCTGCATCGTCCATCTCCAGAGGAAGAAGCTGATTGGCGAAAGCAAAAACCAAGTCGGTGAGGGGACCGAAGCCGGCGTTGTGCATCTGGGTCCGGTTTAACGTGAGTCCATCGGAGAAGGTCATGGTCTGTCTCTTATACACATCTAGATGTGTATAAGAGACAGGTGTTCCAGAGTGAGAGAAAGCGGATGAGGAGGTGGGGAGTCTCAGTGATAGGAGAGGGAGGAGGTCGGCTCTGCAGGTCAGCAGTCACAGTCAGGGCCTTCCTCCTTCGCTCCTCCTCCTCAGGACATTGAAAGGAGGAGGAGAGAG